>ML811713.1:113201-136795 GCA_009831015.1 Picea engelmannii | reverse complement strand
TTTTTTTTTTTAACAAAATCGGTTATGAGCTTTTATTATAAGAGGCAGAGGGGGCTGCCAACCCGTACATATTCAAAATCAGAGCAGGGGCTCTGTTTACAACCTTCATGCTAGTAAGCCTATTAAACTTAACTACAGATACATGCCGAATTCTTAGTTTATGAAACTGTGAACTTTACATTACCATCTGGATAACGGATCCTCATAACCCTGCTCAAGCTTCGTGGACTCCAACAAAACTTCAATGCCCTGACTTGGATGAAGCCTCAGCAGTGGCCTCTGATATCTTACCGAGGGCTTTGGTGAGCTCTTCCACCTGCATCTCCAGCTTTCTTAGTCGCTTTCCCAGATCTCCCATCAGATTTGCTGAATCCTTCAAACCAGTTTGTATCTCGTCTGAAAGGTCGTCCTTGATATCCTGCATCTCCAGCGTGAGCATTTCCCATTTCTGCTGGGCTGTAGACGCCTTTATGCTCTCCAGCTTGGCCCTAATTAGTTCAATGTGCTCCTTCGGGGTGAGCCCTGGTTTGGATGCGGATTCCATAATGCCGTCGCTCTGGATCGATGCCAACACAGACTTAAGACCAAAACAGCAAGGCGAATGAGGAGAACATACAACCTCACTTCTGAATTTAAGGATGAGTAGGGTCGCCTCCTCGGGATTTCCCTCGATCCGATTCAGAATGCGTATCTCTGCACTAGATTTCTCGTCCCCCATGACTGTGATGGTTCTGGAGATCGTCCTGTCCTTCAAGTGGATCACGTGGAGCTTCAGAGCACGATTTCCAAAAGGATTAAGGGATGGGCTGAAGGGACGTATTCTCATTTGTTTTTAGGAGTCCTTTGCGCATGAGAGAGCCCCGATTTGCTTGCGAATCAGCAAGTCCGTTCAAGGATCTTAGGACGTGATTTACATGATATTCTTTGAACTGTAGCAGGAGGAGAATAGATTTTCTGTATACCTGAGCCAGAGTGCTGTCCTTGGGTGCCTTTTTGGTGTTGAGAGCTTCCACAACCTGCATAGAGTCTCCAAAGATCCTAATTGCCTGGATTCCTGATTTAATCGCCTGATTAAGACCTTGCCAGAGCGCTAGAAATTCAGCATGGTTTTTTGAGGCATGGCCTAATCCCCATGCATACTCCTTGTGGATTTTTTCGGAAGGGTCCAGAATGACTCCCCCACCTCTTGCCTGCCCCGGGTTGCCTTTCGAGGCCCCGTCGAAGAATAGGGACCATTCCTTAAGCGACGACCTCCACTGGAGAAAAGCCTGCTCCTCCAACCTTATCTCCCATTTTTGAATGTGCCGAGAATTAATTGAGATGGTGCCAGTGTAATTCTGGCTGGTTTCCTTAAGCCATCTGTCTTCATCCTCCGAGAGCTGGGCCGAGTTACTGAGATTGGGCTTGCCTTTGAGGGCTTCTACCAACATCGTCCTGGCTTGAATTGCCACCTGGGAAGGCAGTCTTTCGACTTCGTTGAAAATTCTATTGTTCCTTTCCAGCCAGATCTTCCAGCAAGTGAATTTGGGAATCCACGTCCAGGCTGTTTTGAGAAAATTCTTTTTGCTCAGATTGAAGGGGGAAAGGGACTGCCACAAGCTTAACAACACCGAGGCCTTAGTGGGAAGAATTGGGCAGGCTGCCCCTGTAAGGAGACCCCATACTTCTTTAGAGAACTCACACTCTAAGAGTAGATGCTCAGGGGTTTCTTCTTGAATTCTGCAAAGAAGACAGCGGGATGGGCCCTCCCAGCCCCTCTTTTTAAGGTTGTCGAAAGTTAGAATGCTGTTGTGAGTCAAAGTCCAAGCAAAATGGTCAATTTTGGGGATTGACAGGAAGTTCCAGATTGCTTTCCAAGGCCCTGGGTTAGAGGGGACCCAAGGGATATTTAGGGCTTCCTTATAACTTGCTGAAGCTGTATAGTTACCTGTAGGTGAACCCCAACCTCGTTTGTCTTTGAGTCTAGCACTTACCGGGGCTTTTCCATGGAGGTTCTCTAGGAGGGTCATAGCTTCTTCGTGGAGATCCTCCGGATAGCACCCCAAATTCTAGCTTTGCCAGGTAAGATAGGAATCACTGTTCCAGAGGGAAATATCCCAGAGGGTCTTACAATTATTGGCTAGGAGCCAATCCCCAATTCGCTTAATTTCTTGAACCCCTGAGAGAGGATGATCTCCAAGGATGGAATCCTCCATGAATCTGATTTTTTCTCCATTCCCCGGGATCCATGTGAGATGCGGCTTAAAGAAAGCCAAAGATCGTTGACAAAGATAGAAAATTGGGGATCTTGTTGTTGCTTTGAGGGGTCTCTCTAGGCAACGATCTCTATCTCCTCGAAAATATTTTTTCCGGAGGATTTGCTTGCTCATTCGCCAAAGTAATTTGCCTCCCATGGCGAGATTATGGACAACAACGTCTCTTATATTCAGTCCCCCCTCTAAGGTTGGTTTCTTGATCGTGGCCCAGTTAATTAGATGGAGTTTTCTCACGCAATTCTTACCTCCTTCCCACAGGAATCTTCGCATCATTGCATCTAGTTTGTTGGAGATGGTTTTGGGGGCGAGCAACACTGAACATTGGTAAATAGGAAGAGTGGAGATGACAGAATTCATTAGCACAATTTTACCTGCCCTAGTTAACCAATTTACTCCCCAAGCTTGTATCTTGAGTTTTAGCCTATCCATCAAAGGTAACCATTGTGCCACCATAGCCCGCCCTTTGAAAATCGGAATCCCAAGGTAAGTAAAAGTGTCCCAAACTGAAATGCCTTCCATGTCAAGGATGCGCCCTAGATGCTGCAATTCTCGAGGAGAGCAATTCCATCCATAGATCTTGCTCTTAAGGTAGTTAAATTCACTGCCAGAGCACACTTTGTAGAGATCGAGTTCCGACTTGAAGTGCCGGGCGGTTTTGATGCTGGCAGTGCCTAACAGAAGGGTGTCATCTGCAAACTGCGCATGGTTTACCTCGCTAGTTGAGGGGGTAACTCTTATGCCAAGAAGGGTTCAGTTTAAGAGGCATCTCTGCAATTGGAAGCTAAGCACTGCTGCTTGAAGGACATAGAGCATGGGAGAGAGTGGGCAGCCTTGTCTGAGCCCCCGAGTGGCTTGGAAGAATCTGGCTGGGCGCCCATTAATTAGGGGGGCTATCCACGGAACAGAGATGCAAGATTTGATCCAATCCATAAACTTTTGGGAGAACCCAAATTTACGCAAGACTGTGAACATGAAATCATGTCGGACCCGGTCAAAGGCATTGGCTAGGTCCAACTTGATCACCATTCCTTTCTCTTTTTTTTTACAACTTGTGTGTATGGCTTCCTGAACGAGGATAATGTTGTCAAGGATTTGTCTCCCTCTAACAAAGCCTCCCTGGTTTTCCGGGATCAGCTTTGGCAGGACTTTCTTGAGTCTGTTAGCTATTATCTTAGTGATAATTTTGTATCCAGTGTTGCAGAGAGATATTGGTCTGAAACGATTGAAAGTCTTTGCCCCTTTCTCTTTTGGAATGAGGGCTAAAAAGGAAGAATTAGTGCTTCCTCCTAATTTGTTGCAGTTTTGAGATTTCTTGACCATCTTACATAGATCTTTTTTGATGATGTTCCAGCACTGGATATAAAAGCGAGCTGTGTAGCCATCGGGCCCAGGAGCCTTGTCGGGATGCATGCTGAAAACAACTTTTTTAATTTCTGTATCACTGATCGGCCTGCTTAACCGCTCATTCTCTTCTTCAGTGATTATTTCGGGCACCTCTGATAGTGGATAAACCTATGGGTCCAAATCTTCCATTTCTATGGCTGAATACAGATTTTTAAAGTAGTTATGGGCGGCCTCCTTGATGCTGTGCGCATCCCTGTGAACTTGTTCCTGCGAGTGGATTTCGTCAATGGAGTTATAATTTATCCTTGATTGGGTGTGTTTGTGGAAAAATGCGGTGTTTTTATTGCCGTCCTTCAACCATAACGCTCTTGACTTCATTCTCCAGTAGGTCTCTTCAGCTCTGCAACTTTTGTGGAACTGACTTTGGTTTTCCGCTTCTTGACTGAGAATAGCCTGCGTGATGAGAGTCTCTTCCATAATCTGCTTGTGGATTTCCAAAGTTTCCTGAGCCTGTTTCCTTTCTGCTAGAGGCGAGACCAGAGTTTTGGCCCACGACTTGAGGGTGGTTTTAAGGCATTTGAGTTTTTCTTCCCATACGTAGGAGGGAGATCCAGTGACAGGGTCTTTCCAGGAGTGATGCACCAGATTGAGAAAATCGCCTTGTTCTAACCATAAGGGGGAAAAATTGAATGGAATGGGACCTAGGGCAGCGCTAGGGCGAAGAGAGAGGGCTAAGGGTTTATGATCAGAGATGTAATGAGGAAGAACTTTGGTGGAGGCTCTCAAGCCGAGAGTAAGGAACGAGGACTGAATTAGAAAACGGTCTAGCCTGGCAGCTATGTGCCCAGGACCTAGTCTCTTATTTGACCATGTAAATTTGCCATTTGAAGGTGGGATGTCCTCCAGCTCCCAATCTGTCATCAAATCTTCCACCCATTCTCTTGAGGGGTCTCGAACGATAGTGCCCCCTTTCTTCTCAGCCAGCGAAAGGGTGACGTTGAGGTCCCCAACAACTACTATATTCTTGGTGTGGTGACTATTAAGAAACAACCGTAAAGAGTCCAACCAGTCTTTCTTCTCATTGATTAAAATAGGAACATACAGATTAAAGAGGCTTACCTGGTGGTCTGATCCTTTGTGGTTCAATTTGGTGTATATCCAGTGCATCGTGTCAAATTCTTCGACTAGCTCCAACTTAGATGAATCCCAGAAGGTTGCGAGCCCCCCAGAGGCTCCTCTTGCGCTGACTGCCTTTCTGGGGCCCTTCTTCCAAAAGGACTGACTTATCCGAAGGAGGTCTTTCTCCTCCAATTTTGTCTCCTGAATAAGGAGGACTTCTGGATTTTCCAGCCTTACTAAATCCCTCAAGGCTTCTTCTTTCATTTTGCTCCCTAGTCCTCTGCAGTTCCAGGAGATGTATTGCATTATTTGTTAGGAGGAGGAGGGAGCCCACCTTTCGGTGTTTTCCCTGGCTTTGCTCCTGATCTGGTATGCACCATTTTCGAGATAGAATACTGAATACCTTGCGCCACTTCCTTACTAGCTTTCTCTTCTCTATGTTTCTTCTCGGATTTCCTGCCTCTCTTTGGCTACTCCGGAGTGCCTTTTGGGCTGCTTGCTTCTCCTTCTTCTTCTTCCTGGATCTCCGTGTCCGTATTTGAGTTCAGACTAATATAATCGTTGTCTGGGTTGGATCTTTTAGTGGGCGAGCTTGTTTCCGATGGACCCAATGGGGGCTCTGCGTCTCCAGCTGTGCCATCTGTAGGGCTAGGGTTAGTTTGTGGATTGTCATGGACGTTATGAATGTTTTGAGAGGGTTGACTGCCTTTTATGGGTTCCTGATTCCTTTTGTCCTTTCCTCTGGCAATGTTTGAGTTTTTCCCTCTTTTAACTTTCTACCAACCTTCATCATCCTCTTTCCCGGTGGTTTGCTTTTTAGGGCAATTCCTTTGAAAGTGACCATGCTCCTGACAGTTCCTGCATTTGAAAGGCAAATGCTCATAATCTAGCTTCTGGTAATGGGTCCACGTTCCAACCGAGATTTTTACTGCTTCAGGAAGTTCTGCCTCCAAATCTACTTCCACACAAATTCTGGCACAATTATACTGCCCTCTATGATCCACTCTGTCAATGTTCCTGCCCACTCCATTGCCTATCCTTTGCAGAGATTCAGAGTCCCAACAATGCAACGGGAGATTAGGTAATCTGACCCACACCGACACTTCTTTAGGCGTTTCCACCAGAGGGTCAAAGTCCGGAGTCAATTTATTCAAGTAGAGGCCCTGCGTTCCCATAAAATAGGGACTGTTCCTGAAAATCAGGTCCCGATCCTCTTCAGAGATAAATTCAAAAACGAAAAACCCACGCCCCACTGGGTAGCAGGTAACCCCTTGTGTTAGATTTGGTTTCCAGTTCCGCTGGATCCAGTCATCAGTGGTTTTGGAAGACGACCATAGGCCCATAAACTGACCCAGGAGTCCACGCTGGGCCAGAGCAAGGGCGATCTTCATTGGTCTTGCTTCAGGAAGAACGATTTCTGGGATCTCCTCCAGTTTTTTAATGAATTTCGGGACCATCGGAGCAACCGTTCTTTTGCCTTTGCAGTTGATCAACCTTCGAAAATCCTCTTCGTCCGGGAGCAGCGGAGGGGGGACCGCCGTCCCACCCCCAGGCACCGCCATGAAAACCCTCGCCCTCGCACCAGGCTCGAGTCCTAGCTCAAACGCACAAACCCTCCATCATCGTTTTATGATTTGATTTCCAAGCGTATGAGATAGTTTCTAAGAGACAATTTGGTTCATTGTGTGATTTTAATTTAAAAGAGTGTGGTTTAGACTAATTAGCAAGTAAATTTAATTGTTTTGTTAATATTATTTTCATATTTTAATATTTTTATTTAAAGTTATATTATAAAATATGTTTATGATTTTTTTAGATAGTTATGTTTTTTTTTTTTTTTAAAGGTTTTTATATAATTTTTTTTGTTGTAGTAGTTTTAAGGTTTTTAAATTTTTTTTTTTTAATTTTTCTATTAAAATTTTTATTTTAAATTTTTAAATTTGTTTTTTTTTTAATGTTTTTAATTTTTGGATTTTTTTTTCACCTTTTTAAAATTTTTTAGGTTATAATTTTTTTTTTTACCTTTTTCTTAATTTTTTCTCATTTTTCTTATTTATATATATATTTTTAATTTTATGGTTTTCTTTTCCTTTTTAGTTTTTTAGGTTTTTTTCAATGGTTTTTTCTTATATCAATTTGTTTTTAAAATGTTTTTGTTTTTTAAAATTCAATTTTGTTTGTTTTCTTATTTATTTTAATTTTTAATTGATAAAAAAAATGAATTATATTTTTTTGCTAAATATTTAAAAATATTGTTGTTTAACCACAATTATTTTCTATGTATTGAAGTAATGTAAAAAAAGTGTGTTAAAAATGATATTTTCTACTATATTTAAAATGTATGGAACCATAACTTAATTAAGAACATATAATTATATGAAAAATCTTAATTTCAAAAAAATAAATGGTGTACAACATTTTAAACATTGGATGAAGCATGGAAATATGATTAAAAACAAGATGAAATAAAAATAAAAATAAAAATAAAATAGAAAAGTTTGAAAATAGATGAAAAAACATCGTTGAGAAAAAAAGGAAAAAAATAAATATTGAACAATTTGAAAATAAATGAAAAAACGAGCATTTAAAAAAACAAAGTGGAAACCTTATGTATCAGAAAATTTAAAATATAAAAAAACTACCTAAAAATGGAGGGGGGTGCTACTGGTAGCACCATTTTTAAATACGAGGTAAAAAAAATGACCCCCGAAAAAACGAGAACTCTGTAGAGTTCTCGTTAAGTTGGTAACTATGTTCAATACTACAGAAAGAGAAGGCTCGGAAATAGTATATGCACTTCGCAGAAGTTCAGACACTATCTACTTGGGAAACACTTTAAAATGTTCATAGATCATTCTTCCCTCAAATACCTAGTCAATAAGCTAGTGTTGGGGGGGAGAATTTGTAGATGGTTACTGCTGTTTCAGTAATTTAACTTTGAAGTGATGGTCAAACCAGAGAAGTTGAATGCATGACCTAGCCACCTATCAAGGATCACCAATGGAGAGGAACCCACTAATTTAGAGGACAACTTCCCTGATGCACAATTATTTTCAGTCCAACTAGCTGATGAATATTTTGCTAACATCATTCAATACTTGAGTACATGAACCATGCCACAAGAATTCAACATTGCGCAGAAGAAAAATATGGTAGTCAGAGCTACAGACTATCAATTGATTGCAGGACACTTATACAAGATGGGTGCATACAACATCTTGAGAAGATGTGTACTAGAACATAAAAGGCCTAGAATTTTAGCAGAGGCCCATGAGGGAATAACTGGAGGAAACTATGCAGGAAAAGATACCACGCAGAAGGTATTGCGTGCATGACTATGGTGGCCAACCATCCACATAGATGAAAAGAACTACTGCCATATATGTGATGTATGTCAGAGGGTTGGAAAACTTAATAGACAGGATGAGATGCCCCTAAGACCACAAGTAACTGTGCAAGTATTCGAAAAATGGGAAATAGATTTTTTAGGACCAATTAATCCACCAAAAAAGAGGTCAGGATCAAGGTATATAATTACTGCGAAATAGTACTTAATGAGATGGGGAGAAGCAACAATAGTAAAAGATTGCAGCACAAAGACACCAACACACTTCCTATTTGAGAAAGTGATCAATAGATTTGGATGCCCAAGGATTTTGATGAGTGACCAAGGAACTCACTTCATCAATAGTACTATCAAGGCTATGAATGAGGAGTTTGAAGTTTATCATCAAAAGAGTACACCATATTACCCTCAAGCAAATGGAATGACAAAATCTTTTAATAAGATCCTAGAGAATGCATTGACAAAGATATGCAATTTCAACAAGGACGATTGGGACTTGAAGATACCAAAAGTATTATGGGCATATATGACTACATGAAAAAATTTGAGAGGGAACACACCATTCATGTTGGTGTATGGAAAAGAAGCAGTGGTGCCATTAGAATTTTTGGTACCTGGTTTGCACGTAGCAACAATCATCAACATGACAGAATGAGGCACAGTACAAGAAAGGCCAAGTCAGCTGATGGTGATGAAAGAATATATGATTTTAGTAGGATTTCACCAAGAAGTACAAAAAGCAAGGGACAAATCTTGGCATGGAAGACATATTAAAAGGAAGAGTTTCAAGGAAGGAGACCTAGTCTTGGTGTATGATAGTAAATTTCTTCAGCACCCAGGAAAATTCAGAATGCATTGGTTGGGACCATATGAAGTGAATACTATCACCGATGGGGGAGTTATACAATTGAAAGATTTATGAGGTACATAACTTACATGAATGATTAATGGGAGTCGACTGAAGCTGTATAGGGATAATCGAGCTCCTATTACTTAGAAAGTACCGTGCAATAAAGAGATATGTATAGAGTGAAAAAAAGGAGCCATAAAAAGTAAAAAGGATGAAAATATAAACAATTCAACACACATGGAGTGACTTGACATGATGGAATGGGGAAGACGAAACAGGGTGTTGTAAGAAAACCAGGGTTCGAAAATGCGACGCACATAAGAGCCATTAACGGGTAGAAAGGTACAGTGTGCAGGAAACACAACGAAAAGTGAAAAAGTGAAAAGTATTAGTGCGACACAACTGTCACTTCCCTGTCCCACTATAAAGCCGGAAAGCGGGGGAAAACCGACCCATTGTGTCATTTTCTAAGGAGAAAAACATCAAGTCGAGCGGAAGAGCAATAGAGTGTGAAATTTCGCTACCATATGTCTAGTTGAGAGATTCTAGTTCAGATTTAACCACCATGTCACCACCGAGGGTTGGAGCACCAAGCAGGATCAAAAGAAGCACATGGAGTAGCACACGGGTACCACAAGGCAGAACCAGCGAGATGCCCACATTGGTGGATGTGGACGAAATCCACACACCAGAGTACAAGAAAACCACATTACATGTGGAGGAGGAGTAGGAACCCACACAGAAGCCCAATCAGTTGGTAGATGACGCTGAACAGACGAAATCTAACATGCCCAGGGGAAAAGGGCCGTAGGAAGTAGAATCGACCATGGATTCCATGCAGTAGGGCGTGGAGCCGGAACCAGAGTAGGAAACAAAGCAAGAGGGTGGGGTATCATCCCCACAAGGGAAAAATAAGCTGAGAGCAGAAAGCAGTATGCAGTGCGTGAAACACACACATGCAGAGCTAAGAATAGTGATGCCAAAAATTCCCAATGAAGTGAAAACTAGGGATAACATGGTAGGAGGAGTCGATAGCCTTAAATACTCCAACCATGATGTCTCTGATGCCACAAAGTTCCCAGATTTGGCAGCACAGAGCTATCTAGAGAGCAGGGGAGAGGGCCCATCAGGCGCTCCACTGTTGGAGCTTGCACAGTGGATCCTGGGACTGTACGACACTAGTATAATGAACCTATTAGAAATACCACACTTCGGGCACAGGAAACACATAAATGAATGTGTTACACAATTGTTAGCGAGGGTGAACGAAGGCATATTATGGATGGACAATACCGATCAATGTTGACCTCATCACATAGATTACAGGGCTACCCACAGATGGGGAGAAGCTAGAGAAATACCTAGAAAACAAGACTAAGTCAAAATCCATCTTCGATGAGATCAAAGCAAAGTATGGTGCAGAGAGGGGGAAAAAAGGTATCAAGATCAATGGCATTAATTATCTTGTGACACAATTTTCAACCAAATTGATCAGTTGCAAATTAATGCGCACATGCCGAAAAGAAGAAGTGCCTGCAGGAGTAGTAGCAGCTGCAACGTAGTGAGCAAAGGGGAGCTCGATGAGCTGGGCTACGTATATACTCAACTCATTCCTTGAAGACTGTAAGGATGCGCAAGATTGGGGCTTTGAGTTCCAATACTCATGGTTACTCATCATCATTGCACTTATGGGGTGGCACAAAGCTACATATATGATGTTCCTGACAAAGACAGGAAAATGTGGTGCAACATGCTACACATCGTTGTGAAGCACAACATATCCCAAGGTAAAGAAAGTAAAAAATGACATGTTCGCACAGTACTTAACAGAGATTTAGAATAGCGTGGCGGATACATGGAGGATCTCACCAGAAACTGTCCAGAAGTATGGACATATAGTGAATTTTCATGCATCACGTCACAACATGTGGCTACAGGAAAAGAAGGACCCAACCAAGGAGTGGTTGTACTTGAAGTACCGTGTGATGATGCGGGACATCCACATGGAGGTTCAAGAGTGGATGAAGGAGTGGAAAGTTCCTGAGATTCCAAGAGAAACACCAGTAGTACAAGTCTAGACGCAGGGTAGCATAGTCCCCGTGCAACATATAGGCAAGAATGGCACTAGATAGCAAAAGAAAACAACAATAGTTACAGTGGGGGAAAGTGGCTCAATTTAGAAGAAAACTAGAACACAAAATAATTCACAACGTGGTCCTACACAGGCTCCACAGGCTATAGAGAAGGCACTGGGAGCACCGATAGGACAAATGAGTGCAGAGGAACTGCAAATGAAGGCACAAGATGTAAACATGGACAAAGAAGTTGAGAAGGATACCAGAATGGATACATGGAAGCCAGAAGCATCTGAATAGCTAGAGGCCCAAAGAAGAGAAAAAAAGAGAAATCAAATGGCACCAGGAAGAAAGAAAAGGCCCCTAGGAAAAAAATGGAAATGTCGCTAACAATAGATGATGTAGACCTGATAGCCACGACAGTAGAAGATAAACTGTTAGAAGTGTGGGAAAATTCAGAAAACCATCAAGCTTCAATTTTGGAACATGTAGTGGAGGTAAAAACTGCGCTAGAACAGTTGAGGATAAAGGTGGAATAACAATAAAAAGAGGAACCGACGCCAGTAAGAGAAGGAGCACCTGTCGGAGACACAATACAAATCACAGTGCAGGGAAGTGCTAACTTTATCATAACACCAGATATGTTGTTCATCGATGAGGAAACGACGCCGAAGCTCGTGAATGATATCGAAACATTGGATTTGGCGTTGCCCATGATACCAACAAAGGTGTTGTATAAGTTATAGGTTAGCGTCACGCAAGAGATTCAGTCCAGAGCAAGGTCTGATGCGACGAATATACAAATATTGCATGAAGAAAATATGGTACTGAAGGAGGCCATCAACTAGGAAGGGAAGAAGAAAGAGACAACACAACAAAAAATGGACTAGATGGAGACCCAGATAGACATAGTATTTCAATCCATCTCAGATGACACAGTATCAAAGGAAGCATCTTCAGAGGAGAATATAAAAAATATAACACAAACTATGCAATAATATAAAGAGCAGATCAAGGAACTGGAGGAGCGTGCAGTACCTACGACTCCCCCAAAAGTTTGAGTGAAAAGAGAGTAAGACATGACAACACTTGTAGAAAACATCACACAAAACATACATATAGTGGCAGAACTATTGGAGAAGAGCGACCAACTATGGACCCAACTACTAGAGGATGGGAGCCTACAAGAGCTGCAAGGAAAGGAAGATAAATTGCATGCAACAATGGTAGATGTCAAGCAACAACATAGGACAATGTCACTTCCATATAAGATTAAGATGACCGCAAAAATTAAGAACCTTCAGGAAGAAGAAAAAGCGGTGCAGGCACATAATATCTCATGACAAGATTAGTTGGAGCCCCTATAAGAGAAGGCAAAACAATTGGTCATGGAAATCAATGTAGCAAAAGTATGCCTCGAACATATAGGATTGTAGGGGGGAGAGATCTTACGACTTCCAGTCACTGTGCAGGTGGTCGAAGCCATGTCAACGAAGAGAAACTAGGCTCAAGAGCAGTGCTAACAGATAGTAGATATATACGAAGCGCTGACAGAATTAGTGGAATACACTAGAGTTAGACAATGAATCGGGACGTGTCACAATGTCAGTGTTGGGGGTTTGTTGGGCGCATGCCAGTTTCGAGGGAAAAGCACGACGTGGGAGATGGACACACATGCAGGAAAATAAGCACGTGTAAGGCAGCCGCGCTTGTAGAAGAGGAAGGCATGCGAAGCACACATTCAAGAATACCTATCCATGATAGGGTTAGTGTTTTGGTAAGAGAATGTAATGGCTGGTAAGACAAAAATATGTATAAGTAGGTACTTAGGAGGTCTAGGGCAATGGTTATGAGGTTCAAAGTTGGATGTCATTGTTATCATACTGTTACTCCGACCTATTTTTGTAAGTTGTTGATCTGAGGAGAGGGAAGAAGGGATATATTGAGGGTTAGATCATAGTCTAAGGATCCTGGTGTGATCTAGTCTGCCTCATTGTAGATCTCAACCTTTTCTGATGGATAATTGTAATGCACTTGTAATGCCTTTATTTTAGAGACTTACATAGGTGACTGTGGGGGTATACCACGGTACCTAGGACAGACATCGGGCCATGCTTTGCAGAGTATACCCGGAGGGTGCTTCCGTATTCAAGTTTCACTTGCACCGGTAAGTTTCTCTAGTGTTGGTTGGTGTAACTGTTCTTCCAACTAGCTAGTGATCTGCTTGTCTTATCTCATAGGGACTTTTTCTAGTGTGTGCTGGTTCTTGAAAGTTAATAGAAATCCCTAATGTGTCATTGATAATCTCACATAGTGGAGGATTAGGAGCTCCTTCGGTCACGAAGGCTTCTTGGCCTGCCGCCGGTTAATTTGGATCCACCCCCACCATCGCTAAGGTGAAGACTAGACCAACAAGGGCCTTTTGAGGTGACCGGTTCACAGGAAACTGTTCCCGACCAATATCCGAGAGAATAACATTTGATTATGGAGGAAATAACCATTTTAGACCCTGGAGCGGAAGCTCTTGGTCCGTACGAACCTCTAAACACTGATCTATCGATGCCCATCATCATACAAGTTTATCCTTACGAGTGCCAGATAGTGTCACACACAGCCATGGAAACAAATGTTGCGACTTCTTCAAGGAATTCTCATATTCCTTCTACGACTGTCACTACAGGAGGTGTTCCGCCACCTAACCAATTACCATTGTCAATCTGGACCACCATGGTCTCGAACACCTCTACCTCGGACAATAGTCCGATTCCGTCTATCACGATGACCAATGCTCCTTTCACACAGAGTGCGACATGCACTCCATTCTCATACGAGATGCATGGCTTCGATACAAACTCTGTCCTTTCCTACTCCACTCTATAGACTTTAGGTCTGGGGGCAGGGAGCTCTAATTCTCCTCTTCAAGGATCCATTGGGGGCACTTCTTCTTCCTATAACGCTTTCCCTTACGGAGGGGGTCATATACCTCCTTCATCCCCTTTTCTCAGCGATGCTCACCATCATTTCGTTGGGCCAAATGTAAAATTTATCTCATTTGGAGAAAGTAGTCAAGGACTTCCTTCTTATAGCATGCTGGTAGGGTCGACGTCATTCTCTTTGTTCGGCGTGTTTGGTAACAACGCTTTCTCGTCAACTGTCGTCTCGACTCGGGGCAACCTCGGTTATGGAAAACAAAATCATATGCAAGGTACTATTCTTGCATAGGGGCCAAACCCAAGAATTCCTTCCCCATAAGGACCTTGGAATTTGTGGTAGGGATCAGTTCCCTCATCAGGGATGTTGACCGGGGGCAACCCCTTCCATAGCCAATGGAACCCTAGGCAAGGCTCAGGACCTATGCCCGTTGGATTAGCAGGGGGCAACCCTTCCCAAAATCCCTGGAATGCAATGCAAGCCCAACCTTCTATGTCCTATTATAGGAGTCAGCCGATGATGTCTCAACAAGCACATAATCCATATGCTGGTCATGGCCATGGTTTTTACTAGAACCCTGGCCAACAACCTAACCTTTCCTGGAAACCTGGTGCCAATCAAACTCTAGGCTCCTTTTTCCATGGTTATAATAAACAACCCAAGCTATCGTTTCTAGCAACTTTGCATTTACCAGACTTGACAAGGTTGTTGAATGAACCTATCTGTCACAATCCGCATTGGCCTTCTATGCCAACCAAGTTGCCTTCGGACATTCCAAAGTTTGAAGCTAAACCTAATGAATATCTAGGTGATCATGTGACCACCTTTCATCTTTGGTGCTCATCCAATTCATTGAAAGACGACTCCATACAATTGTGTTTGTTTCATGCACTCTCATCGGGAGTGCTGGGAAATGGTACATTGAGCTCAATCTCTCAAGATATTCTTCCTTCAATGAATTGACAATGGATTTCTTAAACCATTTCCAATTACCTGTGAGATACGGCATCGGAATTGAATTGCTGGCCAACTTTGAGCAGACAAAGGCAGACCATATCTCTGATCACATTCGAGAATGGAGATGCCGAAAGAGTATAATAAAAGTGCCAGTCCCACTAGCATTCTTGCTTGAGTGGTTCCTTAAGTATTTGGTACCCCAGTTATCCAAAGACATCGCAACATCGGGAGTGTTTTCTGAAGAGGATGCAATAATGAGAGCTCAACAACTAGAGATGATTTACTCTCAGTTTGGTTTACTTTACGCAATTTTTTCGGATGCACCATGGTCAATACTTGACAAGACCAGAGAGAGAGCTGGACCACATGCCGATGGTATAGTTGGTTCAACACAAATGAATCCTACTGATCATTTTTAACAAAACAATTATAGAAATTATCGATACAACAGAAAGCGGCCAACCAGACCACTGGTCTAGTTGCCCCCCTACCCAAACATCGGATGTACACAGTGTGCAATCGACAAACCTGAAGGCCACCTAGCAGCCCGATGGAAAGAAGAAATAATGAAAGAAGGGTAAGGGGGATAAGAAGCCTACCAATAATGCTAGTGGGGGAAACACAAAAAAGAATAAGTCGAAGTATCCATGTAACCTGTGCACGGAATACCACCCGACTCACCAATGCCCTTGGCTTGCGGAGGCCCAAACATTATTGGCGCAGCAACAACCTACTGTGTTAATGAACCCATTTGAACATGGAAAAAATTTAACTCAAGCCTCTCCGAGCACAGATGGGGGCAGTCAAGGACCCCCTCTGTCTTCGAGTAATCCTTCATCCGCGAATGTGTATATGATGAAAGGTGATGCCTATATATCAACTAGAGTGCATGATTATGGAATTCCAAACACATGTGAGAAGAGCAAAGAAGTCAAAAGCCCACCTCTTCCTCTCAAAATCTAGAATATGTTGGGAGAAACAATGACATGCATCCAAAAAGGTGCGTTCAAGAAATATTCTCACAATCCAAACACAAGGGTTTTACAGAACTACTCTGTGGTGGAGGATTTGTCTCAAACCCCTTGTGCGATGTCTTCTTTGGAGGTCCTCCAGAGCTACCCTTCCCAGAGAAAGGCTCTGTTAGCTGCCTTAGGGTCTGTTGAGACTTGTAATCTAGGTACGATCATGCTTGATACGACCGACTTAAAACCTCATCTCCCTTACCACGTGGCATTTCAGATAGTAGTGGCTTACACCATGAAAATTTTTACCCGAAACATTTTCCTCACGGTGGTTGATGAAGGTGCCTAAACATGCATGATGTCGTTGGCATGTTGAAAGGCCATTGGCCAACCCGTTTTGTCTCCGTCACCGACTCTTCTTATAGATTTCAAAGGTTGTTCATTTCGACCACATGGCATCATCCCCTCTTTACCCGTGTAGTTAGGGGGGAAGACCATGTGCATCGTGGTTGAAGTGGTCAATGCGTCTCTTGACTACAATCTCTTGTTAGGAAGGATTTGGACCTATGCTATGAAAGCAGTGGTCACTACAATTTTCTGGGTCTTGTTGTTTCCACACGAGGGTCAGATCGTGACCATTGATAAGTTGTCTTTCTTTCATCCTAACCCTTCATCGGGGGCATCCACGATCCCGATGATTGATAACCCTCAACCCAACATCGTCAACATATGGGTTGGTTTGTGCCCACCTTTGATGGGTACTTTCGATTACCCACCTCCTTCCAACGATGTTAAGTTCATATCAGACCAGTCTAAGGTTGATATTTTTCAAGTCTCGTCGTTTCGTATGACTTACTTCAACGATCTGTGGACTCTTCCTTCCCCATCGACCACGATGGAAGGGACATGGCACCATGGTATGGCCATGCCCTTGTTCACGGTGGAAGTTGCGTACTAAATAGTCTAGCAATCTTCTGTCGACCCTGATCCAACTCCCGCACAGGAGTTAGATTTGATTCTCGAGCCTACTTGGGCTCAAGGTTCCCTTTCCAATAGTGATTCTTTAGACTTAGTCTTTCCTTCATATGAAGCAATTATTGAAGCAATGACTAGTCCAGATAGACCCTGGGATGATCTCCATCACAGATCTTATTTCTTCCCAGAGTTAAGAAGAATTGAAGTAGGAGAATTCACTTTGACTATGACTGGAGATAGGTTTTTTCCTATCAATCCCTTGGCTATACACGCTATTTACGTCGAGGGTAATATGGAAACCATCGCTGAAACGATACCTATTGATATCTCCAAGACCCTGGAGTCATGGAGAATATTCTCATTAGAGCTGACTGTTCCCCCGAGGAGATTCGAATCTACACGGATTTATTTAAAGAATTTCATGATGTTTTTTCTTGGTCTTACGAGGATATTCCAAGCATTGATCCAAGAATCATTGAAAAAAAAATCACGACGTATCCTGACGCTAAGCCGGTCCGATAGAAGCTTCGTCCAGTCAATCCTAAGAAAGAAACAACTATTAAGGATGAAGTAGAGAAACTGCTCAAAGCAGGTTTTATCTACCCCGTCCATTTGACTCAATGGGTGTCAAATCCCATTCTGGTCGACAAAAGATAGGGTACGATTCATGTATGTATGGACTTCCATGATTTAAACAAGGCCTATCCAAAGGATAATTTCCCCACATCATTTATTGACTAGATAGTCGATGAATGCCCAGGTTGGGAGGCCTTTTCTTTCATGGATGGTTTTTCGAGATACAATCAGATACATATCAAACTTGAAGACCAACACAAAACTGCTTTCATTTGTCCGTGGGGTACATTCGCTTATCAGAAGATTCCTTTTGGTTTGAAAAATGATGGATCTACCTTTCAGTGGGCCATGTCTTTTTCTTTCCATGATCTCAAACATATAGTCGAGCCCTACCTTGATGATTTAGCATCACGATCTCATAAGAGCGCTGATCATCCCACACACATCTGACTTATCTTTGAGTGATGTCGCTACTACCAGATTCACTTGAATCCAAAAAAATGTAGTTTTTGCGTTACGTCGGGTCGTCTGCTAGGTTTCATAGTTTCGAAAACAGGGATCATGGTCGATCCTCTTAAAGCTGTGGAAATAGTTCAATTGCTTCCACCGCGCACAATTCTTCAGCTTCAGAGTTTACAGGGAAAATAATTTTTTTTACAGTGTTTCATCGCAAACTATGTCGAGATCACAAAGGGCTTAATGCGTTTACTGAATAAGGACATTCCTTTTTATTGGGATGTAGCCGCTCAATGCTCTTTCGAAGCACGCCCTCACGACTGCCCCTCTACTTCGGCCACCCAATTATAATAAATATTTCTTATTGTACTTGATTGCAGTAGAGTCGACCATCGATATGGTCTTGGTTCATGAGGATGATTTTCTCTCAGAATATGTGATTTATTACCTGAGCCGAGGCCTGGTTGGACTGAAACTCAATTATTCTCACATTGAAAAACTTGCATTGGCAGCAGTTCATGCTGTCCAACGATTCCGTCATTATATCCTGTTTCGCAATACCACCGTCATTGCCGTTGTGAATCTGTTTCAATACATGTTGACATGACGAGTAATTGGTGGAAAGATCAATAGATGGATATTTTTCCTCTAGAAATTTGACTTAGATTTTGTGTCGGAAAAATCCAAAAAGTCGTTGGTCTTTATAGAACTCATCTCAGAACTTCTGGTTGAGTTAGGTGATGTTATGCCCAAAGAGTCGCCTATTAAAAGAGACATGTTTTTTATCACATCTTCAGACCCCTGGTATGGAGATGTACTTGTCTATATCCAGAATTTGAAGTGCCCCGCCTCTGCTTCTCGTGATGAGCTTCGTCGTATATGCCATCGGGCCAATAACTATCTCATACTTGAGGACAATTTTTATCGTCGAGGTGTATATTTCATCCTTAGCTGATGTCTCACTCATGAAGAAGCATAAATCGTGCTTAACAATTGCCACACTGAATCATGTAGCGGTCATTTTTCTGGGTTGGCAACATGGATGATTTTAGGGGCTATATTTCGCTCATGGGCTAATTTTCCAAGGTTTTTCCCAAAAAACGATTTGCTATTCTAAAAATCATTCGCTCAAATTTTATACGATAAAATTATTTTACCTTAAAAATAGCCAAAAGTTTATACAAACTATATAAAATCCTTAGAAATTTGAATATTTTCAGAAAAATATCACCAAACATTTTATAGTTGACATATTAAGGATTAGTAAGATTTGCCAAGGTTTTTACATTTTAAAATAAATTTCCATCCTTAAAATCATCCCTAGTTGGCAACAACCCAAAATATTCTATGAGTCAGTTACTTCTGGCCGAAATTAATCAAATATTGTGTTGAATCGGTCAAGAAGTGCCAGCCATGTCAGATCTTCTCTCGGAAGATGAGGGCACACCCTGCTCCCATGTTTCCCGTCATTACCGTTGGTCGCTTCACCAAGTGGGGTATTGATTACACTACATGCAACCCCCCTTCAGCAAGGGGGTACCGTTATATCATCGTAGCAGTAGACTACTTCACCAAGTGGGTGGAATCTATGCCAACATTCAAAGATGACAGAGAGACCACAACTCTCTTTTTGTTTAACCAGATTATAGCAAGGTTCGACATCCCGAGAGATATTTTCATTGACCATGGTAGTCACTTTCAGAACAAAATGATGACCGAGTTAACGTCAAATCTTGGGTTGAGGCAAGAAAATTCATCACCCTACTACCCACAAGAGAATGGTCAGGTGGAAGCTGTGAACAAATCTCTTCAGACTATTCTACAACGAATGATCAATTTGGCGAAGTCAAATTGGAATTTGATGTTGTACTTGGCATTATGGGCCTACCAAATGTCTGTCAAGACTGCAACTGGTTTCTTACCTTTTTAACTCATTTATAGGATGGAAGAAGTCCTTCCTATAGAGTTCCAGATCCTGTCTCTAAAGTTGGTAGTACAGTTATTTCCAGACACTTCACCGTTTGAAGAGTGTTTATTATACCTCGAACAACTGAATGAGAAGCATCGTGATGTGGCCTTGGCTAACGAGGCTCACACAAAAAATGTCTAGTGTCAGTATGATCGGTCTGTTCATCCTCAAATTTTCTTTGAAGGTGACCTTGTCCTGGTCTATGACTAAGATAAGGACCCCATGGGGGCAGGCAAGTTCAAACCCAGGTGGTTCAGAACTTTCATCGTTAAAGAGGTTCTAAAGAAGGATGCTTATCGTCTGGTGGACTTTGAGAGAAATTATTTTGCGGAGCCTAGAAATGGGCTCTACCTCAAGAAGTATTACTCATAGGTGGGTCACCTCGGGTGACTTCTTATAACATATGTATAGTTCTTGTACATTTTCTTTTTTAGTTTTATGGACGTGTCATTTTTTATGTCATTTTTTTCACTGTGGCAGATGTCAAGTGAATCAAAGGTGTTCATTGGGTTCATGAATGACACTAGTCGGCACATCTTGGGTGATTTTCATATCTCAGGGCCAGTTTCTATCTTCAGGAGGTATTTGTTTAGGTGACACCACAAACAATGTCGCCGAATACAACGTAGTTCTTGAGTTTCTTCGTGACGCTTTGTCGCTTGGTTTATCTCACCTTTGGGTCTATTTAGATGCTCAGCTGGTTGTGTCTCAATTAAATGGGGTTTACCATGTTTATGATCCTACTCTACACCGACGGTTCCTTAGGGTACGTCTCTTAGAACGAAGTTTTGATTACATTACATATATCCATGTTCCTAGGAGATTGGATCAAGTTAAGATACTCTAGCTAATCATATATTATATTGGCATATTTCACACATGTAAGAAAAAGAACACACACGCACATGTAAATGTTGGACAACTGAGAGGGGGGGGGGCGTGAATCAGTTGTAACCGTGCTTAAACAATTATGCTTCTTTTGAACTTTTTACAGAAACAATGAATGATGATCACAATAATGCAGGGAAATAAACAATGGCACATTCAACATCAGTCGCATATATGAGAAACACAGAGACAGATATTTCCAAGGAAACCCATACAGGGTAAAAACCTCTTTTTCTTTATATGATAAGTACTTGTTACATTCTTTACATTATCATACATATGAGAACCAACTCATAATGAGGGTACAGACTCTGTTTAGCAAGCTGCAACTTGCTGAGAGCACCAACTCTCTGTTTTCTCTAGCACCCACTAGAAGGAAGCACCAACTCCCTGGTTTCTCTAGCACCAACTAGAAGGAAGCACCAACTCCCTGGTTTCTCTATCACCAACTAGAAGGAAGCACCAACTCCCTGGTTTCTCTAGCACCAACTAGAAGGAAGCACCAACTCCTTGTGTTCAAGCACCCACTTGAACCTATGAGGAAAACATTCCTCCCTAGCACCTCCCAACCACCCTGAAATATAAATCTTTGCTTCTGAAACTTATTACAGTGATATAATGTTCAACAATGGCTTACCTGACTTATCACTGTTCTGCTGCATCTCATTGCTCTTTCTACCACACTGCCTTTCTGCACACATCACTTGCACTGCCTGTTCTTCTGCGTTTTATCCTCTGTGCACCTTGTCCATTCACTGCACAGTTCCTCTTCAGTTCAATTCATCTACTGCACTATCTTCCTTCTTCACACATGAATCACTTTCCACATCAACAACCACCACCACTCCAACAACAACAACAACCCCATCTCTTCTCTGTACAGTGTATTTATAGCTTCCGTGCACCTTGTGCATGCAATGTTCGCAATGCCTCTGCATGCTGACTTCGCGCCGTTATCCTCCACCTCTCGAGTGCTCTGTCTGATCATCATCGTGACTCTTCAGCTTCTCTGGTGGTTCGCCCCGCGTGTCCAGCATCACTATATGTTATATTGAGATTCCTCAGTCTCTCTGGCAGTTTGAGACTCTTCGTCTTCTCTGTGACAGTTGAACTCACCTTCTCTGTTTCATTTACAGGCCTCAACACTCATCCATTTGTCAATCCCTTATAAGAATAGTCTTCCTTCACTGGATGAAAATTGGAGACTCTTCATCTCCTCTGGCGATCACACACGGTGACCACAGGCTGTGGTAACAGGTGCTGCGAACTTATGATCTTCATCGACCCTGATCGACGGTTCATGATCTTGATGAATCAACGGTCCTAATCTCATCGTGATCTCGCATCTCGCTGTTCCTTTGATGGAGATTCTCGTCACTCCAAGTCGCGATAGGAGAGACTCAGAGATGGAGCTCAGATCAACGGTCTAGGCTTTTGATGTATTGACGATTCAGATTCAGTCTGAATTTCACATCGCGATATCGCATATCGCAATTTCATAGTTCATGTTGCATTGTTTCTTTTGCCTCTTCATATCGCGATTCACGAAACTCCGACATGGGGTGTGATCAATGGTCCAGGTTTGATCTTGGCTCAACGGATGCGATTTAAGCGCAATATCGCATATCACGATTTCGGAAGTCTTGTTGCATTTCTTTTCCTTTTGATATCATGATTCGTGAAACTCCGATATGGGGTGTGATCAACGATCTAGGTTTGATCTTGGTTCAACGGCTGCGATTTAATCGCAATATCGCATATCGCGATTTCGGAAGTCTCGTTGCATTTCTTTTCCTTTTGATATCGCGATTCACGAAACTACGATAAGGAGTTGGATCAACGGTTCAGATATGATCTTGCTTCAATGGCTGCGATTAAGTCGCAATTTCGCATATCGCGAAATCAACATTCTTGTTGCATTGTTTCTTTGACATCTCCAACACGCGATCCTCGAAACCCCGACATGGATTGGAATCAACAGTCCAGATCCATCCTTAATCTGACGGCTCAGATTATATCGTGATTTCGCATATCTCGATATTGGGATTCCTGATGTCAATAATATTTGACATATCTAACTCTCAATCCCCCAAACTCTGACATGGACTGGGATCAACGGTCCAGATTCAACCTCGATCTGATGGCTGCGGTTAAATCGCGATTTTGATAGTTATGTTTTTGGCCTTTCCATGTCGCGAGTTGCGAAACTCCAAAGTGGAGTCGGATCAATGATCCACATAACCCCTTGATATGGACGGTCCTCCTGCTTTCGGGATTTTGTGAGCCCCTTTTCTCCTTGCACTTTAAACACCGTGAAGGTTTTTCTCGATCCAACGGTGGTCGGATCCTGCGCTCAGATCTAACACCTAAGACCTATCCTCCTCTTCAGTGCACACACTTCTTGTCTTTATTCAGATATGACGTCCCTCATACTGTCAGGAATTTTGAATGGATCCAACGATCAACGACGCTTCTCCTCCAAGCTTACACATCCTTCTTACTTGGAATATTTTCGACTCTACGCTAATTCCTCCTGAGCCTACGTTGTTCCTGTTTGTCTATTGATGCACGCTCTGATCCTGCCATCTTCACTGTTGTACTTGCCAACGTTTCCTTCGATCATTCGATCTTCCTGGACTTATCTTCTATTTTCCTGTTGATTATCGGTGTTGTACTCAAGCCATCATTACTGTTGTACTTTCCATCAATGACAAGCTTACGCTTTCTGTAAAACATTTTCCAACAATCTCCCCCTTTGGCATTGATGGCAACTAAGGCACCCGAATTCTTTTCTCCCCCTTTGACATCAATGTCAAAGAAGAGACATGCTCCCCCTGAGCTATTGCAGTAATTTTAGGAGGCATTAGATATTCAAACAATACAAATCTCCC
>ML811713.1:82547-108481 GCA_009831015.1 Picea engelmannii | reverse complement strand
TCATATGTAGTCAGTGTTCCTAGAAGTTGGTCAAACTGCAAGGCTTTTAGATCATTAAGTTCTTCTATAGCAGAGACCTTCGGGTTGAACCTGTCTGGGAGAGATCTCAAGATTTTTTGAACTAAAGAAGGTTCCCCAATTGTTTCACCAAGTGCCTTCATTGCATTTACCATTTATTCTACTCTCAAAAAGTATTTTCCAACAGTTTCATCTTCCTTCATCTTCAACTGTTCAAATTGTATTCTGTAGGTTTGAAGCTTTGCATCCTTTACCTTCTCATTACCCTCATAACTGTTAATGAGTTTGTCCCACATTTCTTTGGCAGTTCTTAGGTGCATAACTTTTACGAATTCTGCTTCTGCAAGACCACTCAAGATAACATTCATGGCCTTGGCGTTAAAGATAAATTCTAGTTTGTCATCCTTATTAGCTAGCACAATTGGCTTTACATAACCACTCTCTACCACATCCCATACATCTGCACCTAAAGCCATTATGTAGGTTCTCATTCTAACCTTCCAGAAGGCAAAGTTTGTTCCATTGAATAGAGGGGCCTTATTGGTTGAATTTCCTTCATGTCTTGACATGTTTAAGCTCTAGGATCTACCCTTAGAAAAAAAAAAGGGGCCGGCTCTGATACCAATTGTTGGAAAACTGAGAGGGGGGGGTGAATCAGTTGTAACCATGCTTAAACAATTATGCTTCTTTTGAACTTTTTACAGAAACACTGAATGATGATCACAATAATGCAAGGAAATAAACAATGGCACATTCAACATCAGTCACATATATGAGAAACACAGAGACAGATATTTCCAAGGAAACCCATACAGGGTAAAAACCTCTTTTTCTTTATATGATAAATACTTGTTACATTCTTTACATTATCATACATATGAGCAGCAACTCATAATGAGGGTACAACCTCTGTTTAGAAAGCTGCAACTTGCTGAGAGCACCAACTCTCTGTTTTCTCTAGCACCCACTAGAAGGAAGCACCAACTCCCTGGTTTCTCTAGCACCAACTAGAAGGAAGCACCAACTCCCCGTGTTCAAGTACCCACTTGAACCTCTGAGGACAACATTCCTCCCTAGCACCTCCAAACCACCCTGAAATATAAATATTTGCTTCTAAAACTTATTACAGGGATATAATGTTCAACAATAGCTTACCCGACTTATCACTATTCTACTGCATCTCATTGCTCTTTCTACCACACTGCCTTTCTGCACACATCACTTGCGCTGTCTGTTCTTCTGCATTTTATCCTCTTTGAGCCATGTCCATTCACTGCACAGTTCCTTATCAGTTCAATTCAGCTACTGCACTATCTTCCTTCTTCACACATGAATCACTTTCCACATCAACAACCACCACCACTCCAACAACAACAACAACCCCATCTCTTCTCTGTACCATGTATTTATAGATTTTGTGCACCTTGTGCATGAAATGTTCTCAATGCCTCTGCATGATGACTCCGCGCCGTTATCCTCCACCTCTCGAGTGCTCTGTCTGATCATCATCGTGACTCTTCATCTTCTCTGGTGGTTCGCCCTGCATGTCCAACATCACTGTATGTTATACTGAGATTCCTCAGTCTCTCTGGAAGTTTGAGACTCTTCGTCTTCTTTGTGACAGTCAAACTCACCTTCTCTGTTTCAGTTACAGGCCTCAATGCTCATCCATTTGTCAATCCCTTCTAAGAATAGTCTTCCTTCACTGGATGAAGCTTGGAGACTCTTCATCTCCTCTGGCGATCACAATCGGTGACCACAGGCTGTGGTAACAGGCGCTGCGAACTTATGATCTTCATCGACCCTGATCGACAGTTCATGATCTTGATGAATCAACGGTCCTAATCTCATCGTGATCTCGCATCTCGCTGTTCCTTTGATGGAGATTCTCGTCACTCCAAGTCACGATAGGCAAGACTCAGAGATGGAGCTCAGATCAATGGTCCAGGATTTTGATGTATTGATGATTCAGATTCAGTCTAGATTTCACATCGTGATATCGCATATCGCAATTTCGTAGTTCATGTTGCATTGTTTCTTTTGCCTCTTCATATCGCGATTCGCGAAACTCCGATATGGGGTGTGATCAACAGTCCAGGTTTGATCTTGGCTCAACGAATGCGATTTAATCGCAATATCGCATATCGTGATTTCATAATTCTCGTTGCATTTCTTTTCCTTTTGATATCACGAATCGTGAAACTACGATATGGGGTGTGATCAACGGTCTAGGTTTGACCCTGGCTCAACGGTTGCGATTTAATCGCAATATCGCATATCGTGATTTCGGAAGTCTCATTGCATTTCTTTTCCTTTTGATCTCGTGATTCACGAAACTCTGATAAGGAGTTGGATCAATGGTTCAGATATGATCCTGCTTCAACGACTGCGATTAAGTCGCAATTTCGCATATCGCGAAATCGACATTCTTGTTGCATTGTTTCTTTGACATCTCCAACATGTGATCCTCGAAACCCCGACATGGACTGGAATCAACAGTCCAGATTCATCCTTAATCTGACGGCTCAGATTATATCGCGATTTCGCATATCGCGATATCGGGATTCCTGATGTCAATAATCTTTGACATATCCAACTCTCGATCCCCGAAACTCCGACATGGAATGGGATCAACGGTCCAGATTCAACCTCGATCTGACGGCTGTGATTAAATCACGATTTTGATAGTTATATTTTTGGCCTTTCCATGTCGTGAGTTGCGAAAGTCCGAAGTGGAGTCGGATCAATGATTCACATAAATCCTTGAGATGGATGGTCCTTCTTCTTTCGGGATTCTATGAGCCCCTTTTATCCTTGCACTTTAAACACTGTGCAGGGTTTCCTTGATCCAACGGTGGTTAGATCCTGCGCTTAGATCTAACGCCTGAGATCTATCCTCCTCTTCAGTGCGCGCACTTCTTGTCTTTATTCAGATCTGACGACCCTCACACTGTCGGGAATTTTGAATGGATCCAACGATCAACAATGCTTCTCCTCCAAGCTTACACATCCTTCTTACTTGGAAGAATTTCGACTCTGTGCTAATTCCTCTTGAGCCTACGTTGTTCCTGTTTGTCTATCGATGCACACTCTGATCCTACCATCTTCACTGTTGTACTTTCCATCGTTTCCTTCGATCATTCAATCTTCCTGGACTTATCTTCTATTTTCCTGTTGATCATCAGTGTTTTACTCAAGCCATCATTACTGCTGTACTTGCCATCATGAAAATCTTACGCTTCCTGTAAAACATTTGCCAACAGTAAATACATTTGTAAAATAGATGTAATCCATAAGACATAAAAAGATGAAAAATATCCATATATATATCAAAAAATATCAGAGTACACATGTGGGCACAAGCACCTCAAAAATAGGTCTAGTAAGAGTCATGGGGCTTATGCCCTAAAAAATATACAAAAGGTTCCCTCGACACATAAGAAGTCTAGCCTAGCTAAGGGCGGGGCCTATTGGCCCTGCCATAGTGAACAACAGAATTGGCCAAACGTCGAAAGAGATGGACCCAGGTCCATGGTACCCCAACAACGTGATTCTGCATCGACGATGGGATATCCTCGATCTCTGCCATAGGAAATGTACGAGTAAGCACAATAAGGTTCCACTCCACCCGTCTCAAAACTCTCTCAGCCTCTCCGGCTAGAGGTCCCCTTGCTGCTTCTTGTCCACCGGCTATGACTGGTCCCACCTCTGGTCGAGGACACCGCCTGGTTCTCGTGAAGTCTGTTGGATGCACTGGCCCCACATATGCACATAACATATACTCAAGTGTCAAATACTATGGTATACACACAAAAAAAAATGATATATATAAAATGAAATAAAAATTAAATAACTTTAAAAAACAAACTTACCCATCTCTCCTCGCTCCTCTTTGGGAGGTAAGGGAATGTCAAGATCTCTATAAATGTTGATCCCGACATAGGGGTAGTCCTCTATGGCTGGAATCTATCATGCCCACTAGGAAAAACACTTATCATCGAAGGCCGTGATAGTCCTCCCTCCCCCCTGTCGTGAAAATAGCGTCGCCCACCTGCATAACACTGGGAGAGAGGCCTTGTGCCCTCATATCGTCTCTATAGGACTGAGACTGGGTACCCTCTCAAAGAAAAAAGAACACGAAATTGTCCCAAACCCGAAGTTTCTATGTCTTCGCATACGACACTCTGTTAGCTACCTCTTCATGCAATCTAGTAAGGTGGTGCTCCAGTCAAAAATTTGTGCATTTAAGCACTGAACCACACAATTCACGTGTGCTCGGGAAGATTGATGTAAAGCTACGGATCCAGTGATCCTCCCAATGAGAAAAAATATCACTTTCAGTGATAGGTTTGAAATCTTGTTTATCGACACCTGAGTTCCCAGTTTGTTTGTTCCGGCTTCACAATGGAGTCCAATCAACTCCACTATGTTGTGAGGCCTAGAGGGAAAAGTGTGAAAGTTGACTGGTTCCCCTCTCCTTGAGAGGCCAGTTAGAAAATAGATATCTTCAGTCGTTGGATTCAATGACTGTCCCTCAAGCATGAATGCCTCTGTGTCAGGATGCTAGTAATCTACCAAGGCGTTCAACAGCCTGGGTTGTGCCCACATGAATGGACACTGGAAGAATTTCAACAAACCACATTGAGGTAATGCGGTGGTCGCATCAGGGTCCTCTCCGACCAAAAAATAAATGTCCTCATGCTCCCTCTCTCTCCAATGAACATACATCCTGTAATTGACAAGTTCATGGGGGATTAACTCTTGAATATTTTAATTTTTTCCACATGTTGGAGGGTATACATGGGCTGTAATATACACAGTCGCATATGCCCGCATGCAGTTTTTACTCTGGACGCGGGCATATGATGGATTTCATAGTAAATCCCACGTATACGTAGGGAGAACCTTTTTAAAGGCCAATGATCCCCCCAAAAACAAAAAGAAATGCACAAAGGAAGAATTGAAATGCAGGAGGGGCTAGTATGTACTTACTTGGTCCAAGCGGAAGTTCGTTTCGTCCACTAAAGCTCCCGGAATCAACTCTTTTGACAAAGGGGTGTTTTTGGCTTCTTAGTCAATTTCTCAATTAACAATGGTGATAATGAGATGCCAAATTCTATTTATAGACTTTTTGGCCCCTTTTTGTCATTTTTTGGACCCCTTTGTCATTTTTTCTAGCCAGAAAATCATTTAGTATGGTTCAAGAGTTTCTTATGGAATGTTACGATAGGGTTACTTTGGGTATTGGGAAACTTTTTGGAGATTTGGGTCATTTTAAAGGTCCTTTGGTAAAAAGTCATTTTTCCAACTTGTTGCATCCATGTTAGGATTCCACCTCCACTTTCTATACCTTGTTGTTTTTGTTGCTTTGCCATAGGATTGACCCCACTAAGTTGCGACATAGAACCATCATTGCTTCTTTAGAAGTGTCGTAATTTAGTGGTAGATCCTCCCCCTTCATGGATTCCCTAGGTAGATCTTGGTTTCATTTTTTGGCATCCATGCCGTCATTAATGACTATAGGCTTGGGAGTCCTTGTTAGTCTTATCCTGATTACGAGTTTGAACCTCATTTGCATGATTCATCATTGCTCTTGACCACACCCTCAGGACTCCCAAACAAATGACGGGTCTTCTTTTAAGCCCTTTTCAGACCCTTTAAACATGAAAATATTTCCGAGCGATCTTGTTTCCCTTCACGCTCGCTAAACTGAAATTTGAAGGCACGTATGTCCGGTGGTAGTTTACCCCTTTTTTGGTCCATATGGTCAACTGTACGAACAAAGGTATACTCTAGGAGTCTCGGTTCTCTAGAAGAGTATTCTCAGGTATAAATTTAACCCTTTTTTGGGCCTGAGGGACTAAATTTAGGAAAAAGGAACCCCCACGGAGTCCATAGTTAAGCTCTTTTCAGACTCCCTAAAATTGAAAAGATGGTCGAGTGACCTTGTTTCTTCACACTCGTTAAATTGGTCCATAAGAACATCTCTTATGGAGTCCATAGTTAAGCTCTTTTTAGACTCCTTAAAAATGAAAATATTGTCGAGTGATCTTGTCTTTGTCACACTCATTAAAATGATTTTGAATAGATGTCTTTTCAGTGCTGGTTTACCCCTTTTTCGAATCGACTAGACTACCTTCGAAAAAGGTACCCTAGTGGAGTCTCCTTTTACGTTTTTTCAGACTCTCTAAAAATGAAAAACCGCCGATCTTACATTGTCTGGGCTCGTTAAAATTACATCGAAGGACGTTGTCATTGTGTCTTGTTAATCACATTTGCATTCCTGCCTCTTTGGTATAATGCCGACTCCATGTTTCTCTCAACTGAACCATATGAAGCATGCCTTGTAGGAATTTTCCTTTGCGTCTTGACACCTTGACCCTTGGAGGAATTTTCCCGAGTGTCCTTTTCTTGCATATGTCTCCTTGCTCTGAGCATCAGTGTGTTCCTTGCACTTGGAACTAGTATATCTGTGAAACTCGTTCCTCCTTTGTAACGTAGCATTATTTTATTCTTTTTCAAGCTTTCCAAAATTATTGAAAAAGACAAAAAAATTTAAATATACCCCAAAAAGAGGAAGGGAAAAGTATTTTCTTTTTTGGTAGCACAATGAGTCTCCCTTGGAAAAAGCACATCCTTCTATTTGTTCATCAAGCTCTAGGATTTAATATGACCTTAGGAAGTTGTTCTCTCTACATAGAGCTGTGTCCTCCTCCATTTGGTTATTCTTCCAAACATATGGAGAGTTTGCGTTGCCTCCTGCATCGTGAACTTATGTCAATACCATGCTTCCTGAGTCTCATCATTTGTCATGCTGTTGTCCAAGGGAATTTTTTTATCAAGCTTGAGTCGGCCCCTCTACAGTTTGTCTCTTGACATCATGCCCGACCATCCCGAAGGCCCAATAAAGTCTTTGTTTGAAATCAATGAAGCCCTGAGCTTGATCATCGAAGATCCTCTAGTCTGTTCTCGATGAGCCATCGAAGACCTCTGGGTAGTGAAGTCATACACTCATATTACACTCTTACCCAAATTGTGAATATTTTGAAGTGTTGCTCGAGCTCTGAAGGCCTCATCTCCAGCAATCATGCATCATTAGCTTCTTGAATATGGATACTATACATGTATATATTTTTGATTTCGATATGTAGATCCGCTGTGTATTTCTACCAGCTACACTTTATATAGTTATATGACATGGATCTGCAGTGTATTTGATTCACAACCATGATTTTATTTCATTCCAAGCGTGGGTATTCTCGCCTCGGTGAGACAATTGCTATTTTGTAGATGGAACCTCTTGAACTCTGGTCCCTGGGCTCACTCGCTTCGTATGTTGGTAAATATTGGTAATGTATTTTGGCCATCATATTCTCTTATGACCTCACACATTAGGGGGCATCTGTTATAACCCTAATTTGCACCAGACATGCATACCCGACATCAGGCCATCTCACTTGCCACTCTTTCCAAGCCACCATTGGACAACTCTTCTAAAAACCATCCTTTTGAAGATGTCCATGCCCTGTACCACTTTTTCCTGCGTATATATGCTAGTTGACCCATTACAACCCGAAAATACTGGTAAAAGCACAAAAAATAGAAAGTTGCTGACGAAATACATATTTCTGGGTAATTACCTAAACCGTTTGACCACCCATATCCGGTCATTCAATCGGATAACTACCCTCTTACAGCCTATAAAAGAATAGGTAGGGGTCCCATTTGAAACAGAAAAAAAGAAGATCAAAGAAACTCCGCCCCTTTTTTGTATTCTTGTTTCCCCAATCTTTTGCAACCATTTTGTGAGAACTAAAGAGGAGAAGCATATGTGGAAGCAATTGGTGCACAATTTAAGAGGAGCCCAGGATCAGATTTGAGGAGTGGTAGCTGATATCACCATTGTAAGTGACTTTTTTGAGGTTAATAAAAAGAATTACTTTTCCCGTCCCGCCATACGAGGTGTTCAATATTCAGTTTTGATTTATATTTTATTAAAACATCTAACCCACTAATTTATATATAAGATGCATGTTCATAGTTCTTTATTTGTTTGTTTGTGAATGCAAGTTGTCTTTGGGAGGATACTTGCAGTCGAGGAGAAATTGAACGCAAAAGGATCGACACCAAACGTGGAGTTCAAGGTAGAGTTACCAGATCCTTTTCTCCTTGTGTTTTATGCATGAATGTGGGGTCTATACTAGGATAATAGTAAAAAGTAGGAGACTTTAGACAATTATTTCTGCATGCATTACAGAACCCTTAGTTCTAGTTCGTAGGGGGTTTTCCCACCCACATCAATACCCAACCCCTAGTCGGGTCACATCACTTTCTAAAATGACCCAAATAAATTTTTTGATACCAATTCTAAATGAAAAAACAACATACACAATTAATTCAATGGGAAGTGACTCTCACACCAAAACTCTTACATGAATTCAATGATTGGGATATAGAACACTCAACAACTAATGGAAGGTTCATGGTAAGGATAATTTAGAAAAAAAATAAGAAATGGGTTTTGGGTTAATAGACATGGGTAAACTCTCCAACCCATTGGATCCCTTCCCTCTCTCGTGGATACTTATCCCCCAAATCTTCATCAGTGTCCATCTGTAGTTGGTGAAACATTTTATTCATTGTATTCAATTTAAATCATTTATAGATTACATCACTTTGGCTCTTGGCCATATATTACATTTACAATATACTTAACTAGTTTGGGGTTTGAAAACGAGGATGTTACCTTCTCCCCCCCCCTACAAACTGCATTGTCCTTAGTGAACATAACCATACAATTTACACATTGACACATATAAAAAATTTATATCAGAATACTTGATAATTTTTTAACTTAATGGCTCAAAAAAACATTCCAACCAACAACTCCCTTTTCCCCTCAACCCCCCACATTGGTTTGACATGAATCTCAGAGTTGTGGCCCTAAGAACTTCAACTTCCAAAATGGAGTCTTCATTCTCTTATGTACAAATGTACATTCAATTTTCTTCAAATTTTTCAAAAATTTGCAAGTATGCTTCCCGCATGGATTCCTCATTATCCCATGTAGCGTATTCAGGACTGTAATAGGTCCATTGAACCTTTACCAAGCTGATGGATTTATTCCTGAGCACATTAAGTTTCCATTCCAGGATGTGCACTGGTTCCACTTAGAAATCCCCTTCATGTTCCACCTGGATCACATTCCAATCAATCACATGATTAGGATCAAGTATATACTTCTTTAATAAAGACAGATGGAACAGATTATCAATCCTCATGGATGCAGGTAATGCTAGCATGTATGCAACTGAATTTATCTTTTCTATGATCTCAATAGGCCCACAATATCACACTGCCAACTTTAGGAAACTTCCCAATTTCAATGATCTTCTCTTGGATTTGTATTTTAAAAACACATGCTCTCCCAGTTTGAATTCTTAATGTGTTCTCCTTTTATCGACATAGCTCTTCTATTGATCTTGTGCAACTTTCAAATTCTGCACAATATTTACTGTTTGTTCTTCCATTTCCTTTAACAATTTTTTCCCAATCATGGTTCTTTCTACTGAGTTATCCCAACTTACTAGTGTGTTTCATTTTATGCCATAGAAAGATTCAAACATGCTCATCTTCAATGATTCCAGATACCCATTATTGTAAGAAAACTCAACTAAATGGATACATTCCTCCCACCTAGAAGGCTTGTCCAATACATACATTCTTAACATATCTTCAATTATTCCATTAATCCTTTCTATCTTACCTTCTGATTTTGGGTGGTATGTTGTACTAAAATTCAAATTGGTCCCACATCCTTTAAATAACACCTTCCAAAAATTGGAAGTGAACTTGGGAACTGTGTTTGAAACTATTTCCTTAGGCACACCATGTAGCCTAACAATTTCTCTCATATAAATTTCTGCAATATTTATTTTCTTTTGATTTACTTTCACAGGAATGAAATCCACAACCTTTGTAAGTGTTTCCACGACTACCATGATGGAATCATGTTACCTTGTTGTCCTAGGAAATATGGTAATGAAATCTATAGTATCCACCCATTTCCATTCAAGAATGGGCAATGGCTGCAACAATTCCGTTGGATGTTTGTCCTCATCCTTTATCTTCTGACACTCCATGCATATGGACAAATAATTCGTGACATCTTTCTTCATACTAGGCCAAAACTATTAGCCTCTTATAGCTATACTAGTTTTCTGATATCCTAGATGTCCAACATATGGCACATTATGCATCTCCTTTAGAACTAAATTTCTCAATTCCTAAGAATTGGGAACATAAAATATGTTTCAAAATAAGAGGATTCCATCCTATTCTAGCTTGTAATCCTTATATTTTTGTTGTATATCATTCTATTGTAATATTTCTCTAACTTGCACATAATGTTGATCTGTTGTTACAACCTCTAGGATTATATATTTTGAATATGTCTTGTACATACTAATGGCTATATCATGCATTTTATGCACCCTTCTACTGAGTGCATCAACAACCTTATTCTCTTTTCCTTTTATGTGCTTGATATCAAAGTTATATTCACTAAGAAATCCATCCATCTAGTCTTTCTAGAATTTAGTGTTGGTTGTTCAAAAAGGTATTTTAGACCACTATGGTTTGTCCTTAATTCAAATTTTATTCCCATGAGGTAATGCCTTCACATCCTTAAGGAATGTTTTTTTGCTAAGATTACACTTAAGGCTTAAAAGAGTAATGTCAAGGCATCATAAATATAAAAATGATTTTAAGATGTGCTTTTTCTTCCGATAGTTATATAAGATTTAATTTCTCAAATGAAAATAATGAAAGAACAGGACATAGGCTGTAATTTGTCATCTGAGTTGATTAATAAAATCAGATGGTATGAGGGAAAGTTACAAAACTGCTAAACAAAATAAGGAATTAATGTGAGATGAATCTTATCTTGTCTACAGTAGAAGAAATTACAGTATGCACTCTTGAAAGGATATAAGATTCAACTATCCAAGTAGCTCATAGGTCTTGTATTTACTAACAATAAATATAGAGGAAAAACTATTTTCTTAACGAACAACTGATTTGATGTCATTATAGTAGAAGTAATACTAAATTGTAAACATTCACTTATCAAAGAATGACATAAGAGAAACTAGAAATATGAAGTACCAGAGAAAAAAATAACTCAAACTGCACAAAGCTTGGAATCCCTGTATGCACTTGTATTTATTCTCACAAAAGGAGATTTTATCTCTATTACATTTGGAAAGAAGCAACCTTTGTTCAATCTTTGAAATATGTATTTATACAAAATATTCTCAACCCTAAGCGGTTGGAATTCTCCTTATTTATAAAATAGTAAAAATTACAAAATGAAAAATATGAAACACTTCACTTGCATCTCCCTTGTCTCTTCGCCATGCTAGTGGAGGCATTTTTATTTATTGTTGTCCATCTCAGAAACAACTGGTCTTCTAATCATGATCTGTACAAATGATGTCTACATGTTATCTCATTGGTTCTCGGAAGTGTTTCCTTTTCCTTTCTCAACACATTTAACACACATGCCCATGAATTGTACCACCAATCTGGATGACTCTGTTAAGTCATTTGCCTAAAAAATATATAATTTATTTTCTAAGTGAGGCAGTTTATATTCCATTATTATGTCTTCTGAAGCTATAGACTATAGCTACAGACTGGGATTTTCTAGCCACCTATCTATCTAAGTAATATCAATCTGTTTTAATTGCAAGATTTCATCCCAAGACTCTTCCATGTGTGTCTTGATATTAAGTTGATGCTTTGCTATATCAACTTGTCCTAAGACTTCAAAGATATTATCTTTTCCGAGGCCTAATGACTCTTTGTCGAGTGAATGAAAATTTTCTTCACAAGCCTTCTTCACTTCCTTAGCCATTCTTTTACTTTCAACTATGTTAGTCTCCCAGGTCTTCAGTATAATATTGCCTCTGGTTTGATCTGAAGGAGAAAATATGGAGACCATAGATACTCCTTCTCTTGTCACCGACACAACTTCTACTTGGAAAGTGGCCTGAGGAGCAATAACCTCTCTCTCCTTTAAACAAATGTTATTTAAGGATTGGTCTACCACCCGAAAATGGTTTTGGACAACTTCTACCTTAGTGAAAAGGCTTTATTGTGTTGATCCCAGCTTCTCACGCACCTCCAATGCCTTCGCTTGGAAAAATCTCATATCTACAACCATATTTTCAGTCGACTTTATTCTGGCCTGTAGTTGTTTTACCAACTCTCCCTGCTGAAAGACCCATTCTCTACTTTCCTGTGCGTTCCTGTGCATTTTGTCGAGACTGGATTTGAGCTGTTGGATTTCCTGTGTATCAAAAACTCTAATCTGCTCAAAAATCTTGTTCATCTCACTCCTGACATTATTTTCCATAGTCTTTACTTGATTTTTGAATTGGCTTATCAACAAATCATTTTTCTTCAATTGTTCTTTTAAGTTTCCAACTGAAAATTGGTTTGTCGTTGCAAAAGATCCTAGTGAGCCTGCAACATCTGTAGAAAAGTATTCCTCTTCCAAGGCCCGTCCTTCAAATAACACCCTGTGTCTTTTGAGAGTTGCACCTTCCCTATGGTGCATTTCTCTCTTTACCACAACCCTGCTTTTCTTGCTAAAAAAGAAATCAGAAGAAGGCATCTCTTCAACCGAAATAGGCATAAGATCCTCTATGAACACTACCTTGACACTTGGGTTTCCTCTGCTAAATTATAAAGGCAATATAGATTGGATAGGGTTGCCAATATTGGTGAATGGCTGTTTCCCGACCATGTCAGTATCTGATTTTCCTAGCATGGATAGTGGCCCTTTCTGAGTCAAAACCTCAGTCTTCTCCCAACTTTCTTGAGCATCTTGTCCACTGGAGTTCTTTTTTTTTGAACTCTAGACCTCAATTTCTTGTGTAGCTGGGGGTATAGTGAATTCTCCCTGCAAGACCTTCAAAAGGATATTTCTACTATGCCTTTGGAAATTATAGAATTGGACCAATTGGTCTAGAGCTAGAGTTTGGACTCAGCTCAAAGCTTCCCGATAGGATCTATCCCCTCAGAATATATCATCATGAGGAGAACCTTCATGCTCGTACCTTTTCAAATTACAAGAGGCCATGTGGTTTCCCATGATATTCCAAGGATCGTGTTTCTTCAACTCAATATTGACGAGATTAATTTCTTCTAGGGCCGTGACCTCTACTTTCAAATGGCCAAAATCAGATAGTGAAAACATACCTATTTGTAAGGGAAAAGTAGGCCATACCTTTTTCTGCAGGGCTTTTAGCTCTTACTGACTCTGCCTAGTACATTTTTCCACGCTACTTCTTTGCACACCAATCGATCTGGTAGAAACTTGGGCAAGGTGTGTAGAGGAACAGAGTAACCAAAAACCTTGATATAGGAAAAAATCTCTTCAATATACCATTCCGCTATCTTCTCCAAGTTGGCCACTATTCTGTCAGAAATCCTGGGAGGTGGGCATCAATATATGGCGATATGCATTGGAACCACCGCATAATTGCAGGTTTCATAAAATAAATCTTTCTCTTTATCTTCCCATAGCTTCAAATGATAAATATGTATTTATTTGGCACTGTCCAGAGTCCATATCCATCCCATCAAAGAAAAAGGTGTCATAAAACAATTAACATCGATAAGGCATGCCGACATATTAAATGGGGCAGGTCATCCTTTGTCTTTCAACGTCTGATATTCAGTGATTTCCTTGGGCAAACTGTCTGATAACATCTTGGCCCAATTGAATGAAAAACCCTTTGCAACTTCCTGCATTATCAATACACATGATAATAGGAAATGGGCTGAGTTTTCCCTCCCGAAAATTCTATAGAGAATCATGGCCACATACATCCTATGAGAGTCTAATGATGTAGTGGCATATATGCCATGGGTGTTTGCCCTAAATTTCTTGGTGCGCGCCCACCAATCTTTAATAAAATTAGGGTAATTATTTACGCCTTCTGGGCACTCTTCTTCCTCAAACTTCTTTAATAAATCGACATTATAACTGTGTTTGAATGCTAGGGACAATTTGTACATCACATGTACATGTTCTGGGTGAAAAGATCCAACACCTACTTTCAACACATTGTAGATGGTCCTAGTAGCGACGTCAACATTCTCCAGATCCCAAACTATCATTTCATTATATGCCATGAGCCTTGGCCTCATAGCTATCTTATGTAGCTCTGATTCAACTACATATTTGAGCTTCGTCTCCTAATTTTGGTCCCTTCATGATTTGAATCTTCTGGACAGTTGTTCATCTCATATTGTAGGATATCGGAGACCTGCGTCCAAGTTTTTATGGTCTCCATAGCTCTCAATGATGTGTCCAAGAGGACATATGTGTTTTGGCTCAAGCTCTCACCAGTCCCTTTAACCATTTTTCGCAGAGCCATGATAGTAGTAAACTCAACATAGTGTTACCTGTCATAGAAAATGCACAAGACTTATTATCTCACTAAGCTTGCTCTATGAAAAATGAATGTAATTCAGAATGAAATATCTTCTCCACCTTAAGTGCATCAATTTGTGTATACCTTGATTGACGGTGTGTTTACTTCCCTTAATGAAAATATTCGGGTGATGGTACATGATCTTATTTGAAATCATTTTCCCTAGATCGGCTATTAATGCCATTAATGGTTAGATTTTCATGATCGAGAAAAGCATAGATGAAATTTGAATTTACCTGAACTATGACTTGAAAAAAACTTAATACGAGATAAGAGTGTTTAATGCGTTAATAAATCTCATTTAACCTGTTAATTAGTCACGTTTAAACTTAAATCTTTTCTGGGTTTCGGATCACGGGATATTGAAAGTCGCTCGAGGCTGGATCCCTGAAATGGGAAATCACAATGTGATTAATTAATCTCTAATCATTTTAAATCCTTAATTAACCCGGCTTAATGCTCAAGATATTTTCAGAGTTTGGGTTTCAGAAATTAGGGATACGATAGATGGTGAAGACCCGATTCCCGAAATCGTGAAACTATTATTGAATTTTCTAATTGGGTTTAGTTTCTTCTTAATTATTCATCATTTCATTCATTTGGTTAATTAAAATTTATTTAAAGTTCCAACAAATCACTTTTTGGAAGGGTACGTCAGGTATTAGGGAGTATACGTGTATTGCGACTAGGATTCCTCAAACACTTTTCAGATATCGAGACTTTGGAGTTGCTATATGTTGAAATGCCTACAACGCGAAACTTTGAAACCTGAAATTTCAAATATAGTCTTTAGTGATTTGACTCTTTAATGTGTAGGCGGCTCAATAACTTTTAAGAGATTAGGATTGTTTGATTAGGTGGAAAACTTCATCAATGGTGAGAAACAAACACGCATTGTTTTTATTTAAACGAGAATGAAATCTATTTAAAGTCTAAAGTTTAGAAATATATATATGTTCCAACAGAATGTACTATGGATTCCAACTCCAAGTCATGTGTTTCATAATTTATTTCACACTCCAATTTTTTGGACTTGTAACAAATTACATGTCCATTTTACATAAGGACTCCACTGAGCCCTTCCTTGTGTGCATTTGTGCACACAACAAAATCATCATCTAGATCTACAAATTTCAAAATAGGTTCACTGGTTATAAAATCCTTTAAGCACTATAAATTCTCTTCACACTTATCACTCCATTCAATATTTACTCCTTTCTATTGCAAAGATGTTATTGGGTGTGTAATTTTGGATAATCCTGCAATGAATCTCCTATAATAACCATATAGACCCATAAATGATCTAACCTCTGAAATGTTTGTTGGCGTTGGCCAATCCTTGATTGCTTCAATATTTTCTATATCCATTGTTATACCATATTTTGAAACAATGTGATCCAAATAATGGATCTTCTTTTGATAAAAAGTGCATTTACTCAATTTGGTATACAATTCGTGCTCTCTCAACACTTGTAGCACCATCCTCAAATGTTTCTCATGCTCTTCCTTTGTCTTGGAATATATGAGAATATCATCCAAGAATACAATGATAGTTTTTTCCAAACAATCTCTGAACACCCCATTCAACAAAAACATAAATCTAGTGGGTGCATTTGTCAATCCAAAAGGAACCACCACAAATTCATAGTGTCCATACCTTGTCTGAAATGTTGTTTTGCTAGTATCTTCTTATTCGATTATAACTTGATGATATCCCGACCTCAAGTCGATCTTGGAGAATATATTTTCTTCTTTCAGCTAATAAAAAATATCATCAATCCTTGGCAAAGGATACTTGTTCTTGACTATAACTTTGTTCAGTTGTCCAAAGTTGACAGACAACCTCAACGTTCCATCTTTTTTCTTGAAAAAATGAACTGGGGCACCCAAATGAGAAACACTTGGGTGTATGTATCCTTTATTTAATAACTATTCTAGTTTCATTTTCAACTCTTTTAGTTCTTGCGTGCTCATTCTGTAGGGAGTTTTGGAGACTAGGAAAGCTCTAGGCATTATGTCAATAGAGAAATCTATATCCCTCTTTGGTGGTAATCCTGAAAAATATTCAAACACATCTTCTAACTCCTTTAAGATTGGATAATCTTCAATACTTGAATCTTTATCCTTCATTGTCTCTTCCATATGGGTTGCATATGTCTGGAACCCTTTTCTAAAACTTATTTTCATCTACAATGCTAGAGTCTCTTGGATAGATATAGGCCTTGTAATACTTTGCACTATCCTTGAATTCCCTTTCCCATGGATACATGTGAAAACCTTGTTATAACAATCTAAAACAACATGATTCTTTTCTAGCCAATCCACACCAATCAAGCAGTAATAAGACCCAATCGATATGATGTTCAATTACGCCTTAGTGTTAATTTTATTCATTTTTATAAGGAATTCTTTAGAAAGCTCATTAATTCTTTTGGTTCTAGTAGCTAGATGAACTAACAAATAATTTTCATGCTTAAATTTATTCAATTTAAATATTTCAATTAGATTTGGATCTATTTAGCTATGACTAGATCCAAAATCAATTAAAATAACCATGGGTTGATTGTTAATCTTACCTTCCACTTCAATCATTTGGGATTGATAGTCTTCTTGTCTATTTCCCAAGGCTACATAAATACTTGGCATGCTTTTGCCGACGTTCTCTATTGTATCCTCTTGCTAGATGCTACATATAGTCTTCATATTATCTCCTCAGTGAAGAAAATATTTATACATGTGATCTCCTTCACATCCTCAACACCTTATGGGTTGTTGTCTTGGCCTCTTTCCCAATGACTCTGTCATTTTTTGATCACCTTGAGATGGGTTCCCTTGCCGATGTGCTTGAGAAATATTCCTTATGAAAGACAACTTGAATACTTTCTTACTTTGATCCATATTTCCTTTCTTCTTTTCATCCCATCTCCTTTGGAATGCTGCCCTTCCTCTGTTATTCTCATACAAATACTTGGTCTTTATTATGGCTTCTTCTAAACTCTTGGGCTCATCAAACTAGATTTTATCCTTGTAGAAGGGTGGAATTCCACTTAGGAACCTATGAATTTTGACCTTCTCATCTTTGATGAATCTCACATACCTGAGAAGTTCCAAGAACATTTTCTCATATTCATCCATATTCATGTTCCCAAGTTTTAGTTCAAATAACTCTTGCATATTCTTGCCATAATATTTCTATGACAAGTATTGTTGCTGAAAATATTTCTTGAACGACTTCCAAGAAATCATTTTCTCATCAAGGTGATTAAATTTCTTTAGCCGATCCCACCACATAGATTATTTTCCTTGAAGATGGTAGATTGTAATTCTAGTTTATACATTTGACGAGTAATCATGTAACTGAAAATATTTACTCATTCCCATCAACCATGCTTCTGCATATTCTCCTTTCTTGTTTTCTCCATAAAAATATGGTGGATTGATCTTCCTAAGATACCCTTGCAATTTGTCTGTCCCATTGTTATAGAAAAAAATGCCACACCTATGCATTTGTGCCATGGTCTAACCCTTTCCCTTGGATTGCTAGAAAAATTCCCAACTTTCCTCATGCAAATTATCTAAAAGATATGTCTTTTGCACATATCCATGGGCTCCTTTGATGAAACATTTGGACATACACAACTTGTTAGTATGAAACCTTTGGATTCCCTAAAAATAATGAAAAATAAAATAATTCCAAGTTTTCAAGTGGGTTTTTTGATTGGGCTTATTTCCCAACGTACCCATGCCCATAAAAAACAGATTCCAACTTTCCTAACCCCTTTGTGAAGATATAAAAGAACCATTGAGGGATGGAATTAGGACAAGTATTTTGGTGCAAGGTTATGTTGTTGAGATCTAGCAAGCTTACCTATTCCTTTTTCTTCTGAGTATCATCCCCCAACCTGTAAACCCCTTTTCCAGTGTTTCCTCCTTCTTATATAGTCATAAGGTGTCTCCTTATCCTTATTGGGATATTCAAGGAAAAGCCTCATTGTTGAGTATATGCTTGAAGGATCTGTGGAGGAACCCAAGAAGTTGGCTCCGAAGAATTTCCAGAAGCGAGTTAGGTTGTAACTAACTTTCATATTTGGTCTTAATATAAGAGTTCTCTTTTTCTCCAATTTTGTGTTCATTGCAATATTGTGTGTTGTCATTATTGATTTGGATATAATACATGATATATATTCTACTTGATTGTGTAACTACATCATTGCAACATTTGTCTTGATTTCTTTTTGTATGCTTGTTCTGGCAAAGGTCAGGAGCGCTTTGAAAAGCAGGGGCAAGGATCGACATCAAACATATGGTTTAAGGTGCACACTTCCTCCTTCTCTCTTTCCCGACTTTCTCCTAGAGAAAAGTAGTTGTTTTTTCAATTTGCACATTTTTTTGTGAGGGAAGATTTCAGTCTTCTCAATCTGATCTCGATCTGTTGTGACTTGACCCAAATTCATGGGGGAATTATCTTGTAAACAAAATTTGTGACTATATTGGGGACTTCTCCTGGTTTGGGTCAGTTTTTTGGGGTCCCTTTCTTTTTACTTTCCTTTTGTGTTTTCTGTATTTTTTTGTTTTTTCATAGAGCTTAAGCCTCTCAGGAGTTTCTTTCAATTTCTAGAAGCCCTCTTCTCTGGAGTGGATTTTTATTTTTTTTGAAATTTCCAAGCCATCAACATGTTGCTTCTCTACAATCCATGTACATCTACGAGTTGCTCTTCTACAACCCTTAGATATCCATGAGTTGCGTTACACACAGTCCCAGACCTGTGCTAAAGTTGAGTTTTTTGAAAAACATTCCCTTTGATTCTGGGTTTGGGGTTTGGTTTGGTCAGTTCCCTTGAGTCTCCTGAGTCCCTTTTTGGCTTTGCTCTATTCTAGAAAAGTTTATTATACGAAAAAACAAAAAATGAATCTTTTTTATTGTCATTTTCTATTATAAGTTTCTTAGGTGTTTGAAGATTCAATTTTGTTTATCTGGAGGGGTTTCCAAAGTTTCTTGTTGGTTTGAATGTTGAGGCATATATTGTATTTCTTGGTACATTGTTAAGGGTTTTTGTGGTACATGGTTGAGGGCTTTTGGTTACAATGTATTTCTGAAGTTTTTGGTTTAGTTTTAGGATGCATATCAATGAGGATTTGATGTCTAGTTCATGTGAGGGTTTATTACAAACGATTATGTTTGCATGCACATGTATGGAACATGAATAGATAGACATAGATGTACATGGTTTGAGTGATATTATTATGATATTGGGTATGAGATCTATGTTATTGTTGGCTAACTACTTCTTCTTTACTGTCTGAGTTTGTATTGACCCAAGGTTCATGTCTGTTCGGGTTTCCAACAAAGCCTCTAAAACTATCGACCCTCCTGGTAAACCAGAAGGCAAAACAACACACAGAATGCATTGCGTAGTCTCACCCGATATAACTTTAATGGGTGGCTGCAAGACTCAGGTGTTTACAACCTAGGATTGAGTTCGAGATAAGAGAGCTATATATTGAACCATTTATTATAACTTGTAAACAGATTATACTGTTATTGACGAATAAGAAGGAAATATAAAAACTCATTCATTCAACATAATAATAACTGCTAAAGACAATAAATATATGCATGCATTCATCACATAGCACATATGTTACCATGGTTCACCCTCTCCTGGCTATGTCCACAAAGATTTGGCTCTTAGCTCTTTTATTATAGTATTTCTACATCTACAACACCGCGTGCTTACAACTCTTCCTCGGTTGGGTAAGATCTATATGAGGCGGACTAGATTGTACCAGGCTCCCTAGCCTGCAATATAACCCTCAAAATATTCCCTTGTTCATCCTCTCTAGCTAAACATCTTATACAAAATAGATCATACAACGTAGTATTACATATCGCATCAACTCATGCATAACTAAAAATACAACAATAATCCGAACCAACCCCTTATGATACCTAAGTATCTATATTTATACATTTATGGCTCTTCAGTTGTTTACAATACCTTACCAAAACTCTAACCCTACCGCCGTTAGGTATTCCTTGCATGCACATGTGTTGTTCTTCCTTCCAGCTATCACTTTCCTTGTGCATTCTTTCTTGCATGCGCATGTGTTGTGTTTTCCTTCCATCTATCATTTCCCTTGTGCACGCTTTCTTTCCAAAAAATACATTAATTTTCCACTTCAGCTTGCTACCAACAAGCCTCCAACATTGACATGTGGCTCGTCTCGAGCCACCTAACCTTTGTGTGCTTCCTTGATCTCCTTGGTGATTTCCTGGAACTTTTTCTTGAGATATGCTGCATGTGTCTGCACTTGCACAGTCTTCTCCTTGAGTGTGTGCACTATTTGGACTGGAATTTTGTCACCGATCAATTCAATGCACTCTGCTTGGGTCTGTGCTATATATTCCTTGGCTTCCTCTACTTGTTCCAAGACTTTTGCTACCCATTCTTACAATGGTTCCATTTGAGCCTACCGCTCCTGTTTCTGTGTTTGTGCAGTGGTGAGCTTTGCCGACAATTTCTTCATGTCCTATGCCCCTTTGACGCATTATGTGTTTGAGATTGTCTTCTACCTCTTCTTGAGGTCTTTTATTATTGCATTGATCCTTTCTTCTTCCTTGTCCCACTTTTGGACCTGCTGATCCTCCTCTAACTTAGTCCATAGCTGCACTGCTTTATCGAACAAGTCAACTGTTGTGATGACCTGTTGCTCTATCTCCTACAACTACGTTGTTGCTTCATGCTTCCTTTCCTCCTTCACTACTAGTGGAGTGGTTGGTGTGAGCTATTCTCGAAGATTCTTGATCGCCTTTTGATATTGATCAATTGCCTGCACATATGATCGATCTTTTATGCTGCTATGATTTCATCCCTCTGTGAGGACTGCAAAATCTTCTCGTAAGTTATTACCACTTTCTACTCCAATCCTTTTATGCACTCCCTTTCCTCCTAGGTCTCATATTTAGCCTTCTCATAGACTATTCCCAATGCATCTCGCTTATCTCTTTCTCATTGCAATTCGACTAAGTCTTTGTGTGCGCGAGACTGTACCTCATGTTTTACGCTAACTTGCAACTTATGTAGTTCCTTGATTGGAATTCGCGTCAATACCAGTTGGATTTGGATTAAGTCTTTCAGGGGTGTCTTCTTTTTAACCTCTATCAATCTCTGTCTACTATCTTTTCACAAATGGACTCTTTTCTCTTGTGTCTGTGTGTTGTATGGGATTTCCATGAAGGTTGTCGATGACGCTTTCTTAATTGTGGGTTCAATGCACCTCCGATGGTTTCGTACTTGCCATTAATCTACCTTTCTGCCTCCAGTTGGCATGATTAATGTGTCAACCCATCGGTCCTTTCCATCCTTTAATTCTACCTAATGTTGTCTTATTGTACTTCTTTTTCCGACTTTCCTTTTCCCGCTTTTTTCTGCTTGTAGGTGACTGTTGTCCTTCTTCTCTTCAATTTTGTGTTCCTAAGTGTGCGTGCCCTTTTTTCCTCTAGCACACTGTGCCTATGTTGGTACTAATTACATTTTTTTTTATTGCGGGGTGGGTGATCGACTGTCTTTGTAGAGCTTTAGTCGACTCTCATTGATCATCCCTTTGAGTTATGTGCTTGATAAATCTCTTAACTGTACAAATCCTCCATATGTGACATATTTGACCTCGTATGGTCATAACCAATGCATTCTTAGCTTTTGTGGGTGCTGAAACAATTTGTTGTCATACATTAGTACTAGATATCCTTCCTTGAAAGTTTTCTACTTTATGTGTCTATCATGCCAAGATTTGTCCCTTGATTTTCGAACTTATTAGTGGAATCCTGCTAAGATTCGATCCTCTTCCATGGTCATTAACTAATTCAGTCTCTCTTGTACTATGCCTCATTCTTTGATTTGTGTAATTTCTGCTACGCACAATCTTGGTACTAGAAATTATGATGGGACCACTGCTTCTTGGCCATAAACCAGTTTAAATGGCATGTGCCCTGTCAACGTTTTTCACGTAGTCCAATAGGCCCATAATAATGCTGGTACTTTGAGGTCCCAGTCATCCCTATTGACATTACAAATATTTTTCAACACGTTCTCCAAGATTTTGTTAAATGCTTCCACTCTGCCATGTGCCTGTGGGTGATATGGTGTGCTCTTTTGATGATGGACTTCAAACTCTTCAGTCATAGAACTGATGGTGTTGTTTATGAAGTGTGTGCCTTGGTCATTCATCAAAACACTTGGGCACCCAAATATAGTAATCACTTGTTCAAATAAAAAATTTGTTGTTGTTTCTGAGTTGTAATCCTTCACTGGTGCAACCTCTGCCCATATTGTTAGGTACTCCGTCATGGTGATAATGTGCCTATCTCTTGTTATTGTTTTTGGTGGGTTGATTGGTCCCACAAATTCTATTGCCCACTTATCAAACTCCTGCAATGTTACTTGTGGTCGTAATGGCATCTCGTCCCTTACATTGGGTTTGCCTACCCTTTGACATACATCGCATCTTTGACAGTACTCCTTCGAGTCTCTGAGAATTGTTGGCCACCATAGTCCTATGCGCAATACCTTCTACGCAGTAGCTTTTCCTGTGTAATGTCCTCCTACAATTCCTTCATGAGCTTATGCTAAAAGTCGTGGTCTTTCATGTTCTAACACATACCTTCGCTAGATGCTATCTTCGCCCATTTTGTATAAGTGTCCTGCAATCAGTTGATAGTCTGCGGATCAGAATTCCATGTTTTTCTTCTGCACGGTGTTATATTCTTACGACACATTACCTGTTCTCAAGTATTGGATGATATCTGCGAAGTGTTCATCAGTGATCTGGACTGAAAATAACTGGGCATCCAAGAAGTTGTCTTCTAAATTTGTAGGTTCTTCTCCATTTGTGACCCTTGATAAGTGGTCAGGTCTTGCATTCAATTTTCCTTGCTTGACTATTACTTCATAGTCAAATTCTTTAAATATCAATAACCATTGACATATTCTCCCCCCAACATTGGATTGTTAACTAGGTATTTTAGGTCTGAGTGATATGTGAACATATTAAAGTGGTTTCCCAATAAGTAGTGTCTGAACTTTTGCAGTGCGTAGACCATAGCTAGGCATTCCCTTTCTGTAGTGTTATAGTTATGCTCCGATTCTGAAAAATTCCTGCTTGCAAATGCTATCGGGTGATCCAAGTCCCCCACTCCTAGTTGTGCCAATATAGCGCCAAGTGTTATGGCTTATGCATCTACATGCACGTGGAATGTGTTCTCCCAATCTGGAAATACTAATATCGACGCTATAACCATATTTTCCTTTAGGGTATCCAGACCATGTTGGCACTCATCCTTCCACTAAAACTTTGTGTCTTTCCTTAACAACTTTTCCATTGGTGTAGTAATCCGTGCATACCCTTTGATAAATTTCCTGTAGTATCCTGTGTGTCCCAACGTCGCTCTTAGCTGACAGACTGTTTTTGGTGGTGGCAAGTTAACAATTACTGCAATATTTGCAGGATCTACTAATAAACTATGTTTGCATATGATATGGCCTAATAGTATACCAAACGGTGTTCCGAATATGCATTTATTTATGTTTAGTGATATCTGGAACTGTCTGCATCTTTCCAACATTAGCCATAAGACTTCTACACATTCTTTCAACAAACTATAGACTATCCAATCATCCAAGTATGCTTCAAGAAACTGGTGGATGAATTCCTTAAACACAGTAATGACTACTCTGGAAAAGATTGCCGGTGGATTATTTAGTCCAAACAACATGACTGTGTACTAGTAAGATCCCCATTCTGTCACGAACGTGGTCTTGTATCTGTCTTCTTGTGCTATCTTGATCTAATGGTATCCTGAGAATCCATCTGTGAATGAGTAAGCTTCATGTCCTCCTACGTTTTCGAACACTTCATCCATGAAAGGTGTAGGGAATGGGACATGCATCATTCAACTTCCTCAAGTCGACACATATACTTATCCCTCCTTGTTTCTTTTCCTATACTACCATCATGATTATCCATTCTGATTCTTCAACTGGATCTATGATGCCGACTTCGAGCATCTTGTTGATCTCAACTTTGAATTTCTTCTTGTATATTGGGTCCAGTCTATATGGTCCCTGTATGATCGATCTTGCTTTGAGTTTGAGTGGAATCTTCATCTCTCCTATCTCTCCAACTATACCCTTCATCTCTGTAAATGTTGTGGGAAACAAGTCACTGTATTCGCACAATAACTTTGTTATGTTTTCCACTATTTGCTCATCCCAGTAATCTCCAATGCTGGCCATCCCGGGATTCTCCACTGTGCCAATGTTGACTTTATTTACTTTGATCAACGTGAAAATGACTTATGATTCTATGGGTGGTCCTTCCATGTCTCTTTTTCTTTCTGCTTCTTTGATCTGAATATCACGCAGATCGTCTTCATCTGGTGCTTCCTCTTGCACATGGTAACACAACAACAATTCCTTGATTGTCTATTTATTTCGTTGTTGCTCTTCGGTAATAAGTTCTACTTCTGTTCTTTGATGAATATTACTCCTCTTATCTATTTGAGAGCTGCATCTATGTTGGGGTTCTCATGTTCGAATGAGAAAGTGACTGCAAAATTCTGTTGCAATGTCGTCCATGTCGCAGTTCCTTTATGCAATTCTTGGTCAATATACCAGTTCACTGGTATGACCTCTAGAGTGTGTATGAAATGATGAGGCCATTCCTCTAGGGGTGTCATTTTCCATAGCGTTCTGCACTTATCCAAGTGTTCCACTGGTACCCCTTGTCCATCATATCTTTGTTGTTTGTTGTTTTTTTGTTCTGCACCAAACCTTATGCCCAGTAACCACTTACATTGGTAGCCGTCTGTGATTGTTTCTTTGTGTGTGCCCCACCATCTTGCTAGTGTGGCCTTGAGTGCTATATCAAGTGCTACCAGTATCCGATTCTCTAAAATTCTTCTTCATATTGTGCCAAAAATGTTTCCAAATCGTTTAGTCCATAGAAACTAGATGTCCATTATCTCTGTACCGACCCATCTTATTGCACGGTCTATTCTTGCACATCTTCTTGTGGACACTTCATGTAGCCTTTGCTGCCAGTTCTCTAAACCAGTGTCTGAGTCTATTGCACATGAAGTAATTCTTCGCCAACTAAGTATTTTGTCTGCAATTGGGTTTATGTAATCCTCATCGCACACAGTTGTTCTGTACAACTGGCCGATTTCCTCTAATTCTAGGCAAGTGCATTCTATGAACCTCTCCCCTTTCGATAGATCCAAGGGTGTGATGGCCCTGTATTCTCCTCACTCAAATGTCATTTTACTGGTCTTCAGGTTGATTATGGCCTGGTTGTCAAATGCCCAATCCAGACCAAGCAACGCTGGGTAAGGTGTTTTTCCATCCACTATTT
>ML811713.1:25369-80632 GCA_009831015.1 Picea engelmannii | reverse complement strand
AATCCATAAGACATAAAAAGATGAAAAATATCCATATATATATCAAAAAATATCAGAGTACACATGTGGGCACAAGCACCTCAAAAATAGGTCTAGTAAGAGTCATGGGGCTTATGCCCTAAAAAATATACAAAAGGTTCCCTCGACACATAAGAAGTCTAGCCTAGCTAAGGGCGGGGCCTATTGGCCCTGCCATAGTGAACAACAGAATTGGCCAAACGTCGAAAGAGATGGACCCAGGTCCATGGTACCCCAACAACGTGATTCTGCATCGACGATGGGATATCCTCGATCTCTGCCATAGGAAATGTACGAGTAAGCACAATAAGGTTCCACTCCACCCGTCTCAAAACTCTCTCAGCCTCTCCGGCTAGAGGTCCCCTTGCTGCTTCTTGTCCACCGGCTATGACTGGTCCCACCTCTGGTCGAGGACACCGCCTGGTTCTCGTGAAGTCTGTTGGATGCACTGGCCCCACATATGCACATAACATATACTCAAGTGTCAAATACTATGGTATACACACAAAAAAAAATGATATATATAAAATGAAATAAAAATTAAATAACTTTAAAAAACAAACTTACCCATCTCTCCTCGCTCCTCTTTGGGAGGTAAGGGAATGTCAAGATCTCTATAAATGTTGATCCCGACATAGGGGTAGTCCTCTATGGCTGGAATCTATCATGCCCACTAGGAAAAACACTTATCATCGAAGGCCGTGATAGTCCTCCCTCCCCCCTGTCGTGAAAATAGCGTCGCCCACCTGCATAACACTGGGAGAGAGGCCTTGTGCCCTCATATCGTCTCTATAGGACTGAGACTGGGTACCCTCTCAAAGAAAAAAGAACACGAAATTGTCCCAAACCCGAAGTTTCTATGTCTTCGCATACGACACTCTGTTAGCTACCTCTTCATGCAATCTAGTAAGGTGGTGCTCCAGTCAAAAATTTGTGCATTTAAGCACTGAACCACACAATTCACGTGTGCTCGGGAAGATTGATGTAAAGCTACGGATCCAGTGATCCTCCCAATGAGAAAAAATATCACTTTCAGTGATAGGTTTGAAATCTTGTTTATCGACACCTGAGTTCCCAGTTTGTTTGTTCCGGCTTCACAATGGAGTCCAATCAACTCCACTATGTTGTGAGGCCTAGAGGGAAAAGTGTGAAAGTTGACTGGTTCCCCTCTCCTTGAGAGGCCAGTTAGAAAATAGATATCTTCAGTCGTTGGATTCAATGACTGTCCCTCAAGCATGAATGCCTCTGTGTCAGGATGCTAGTAATCTACCAAGGCGTTCAACAGCCTGGGTTGTGCCCACATGAATGGACACTGGAAGAATTTCAACAAACCACATTGAGGTAATGCGGTGGTCGCATCAGGGTCCTCTCCGACCAAAAAATAAATGTCCTCATGCTCCCTCTCTCTCCAATGAACATACATCCTGTAATTGACAAGTTCATGGGGGATTAACTCTTGAATATTTTAATTTTTTCCACATGTTGGAGGGTATACATGGGCTGTAATATACACAGTCGCATATGCCCGCATGCAGTTTTTACTCTGGACGCGGGCATATGATGGATTTCATAGTAAATCCCACGTATACGTAGGGAGAACCTTTTTAAAGGCCAATGATCCCCCCAAAAACAAAAAGAAATGCACAAAGGAAGAATTGAAATGCAGGAGGGGCTAGTATGTACTTACTTGGTCCAAGCGGAAGTTCGTTTCGTCCACTAAAGCTCCCGGAATCAACTCTTTTGACAAAGGGGTGTTTTTGGCTTCTTAGTCAATTTCTCAATTAACAATGGTGATAATGAGATGCCAAATTCTATTTATAGACTTTTTGGCCCCTTTTTGTCATTTTTTGGACCCCTTTGTCATTTTTTCTAGCCAGAAAATCATTTAGTATGGTTCAAGAGTTTCTTATGGAATGTTACGATAGGGTTACTTTGGGTATTGGGAAACTTTTTGGAGATTTGGGTCATTTTAAAGGTCCTTTGGTAAAAAGTCATTTTTCCAACTTGTTGCATCCATGTTAGGATTCCACCTCCACTTTCTATACCTTGTTGTTTTTGTTGCTTTGCCATAGGATTGACCCCACTAAGTTGCGACATAGAACCATCATTGCTTCTTTAGAAGTGTCGTAATTTAGTGGTAGATCCTCCCCCTTCATGGATTCCCTAGGTAGATCTTGGTTTCATTTTTTGGCATCCATGCCGTCATTAATGACTATAGGCTTGGGAGTCCTTGTTAGTCTTATCCTGATTACGAGTTTGAACCTCATTTGCATGATTCATCATTGCTCTTGACCACACCCTCAGGACTCCCAAACAAATGACGGGTCTTCTTTTAAGCCCTTTTCAGACCCTTTAAACATGAAAATATTTCCGAGCGATCTTGTTTCCCTTCACGCTCGCTAAACTGAAATTTGAAGGCACGTATGTCCGGTGGTAGTTTACCCCTTTTTTGGTCCATATGGTCAACTGTACGAACAAAGGTATACTCTAGGAGTCTCGGTTCTCTAGAAGAGTATTCTCAGGTATAAATTTAACCCTTTTTTGGGCCTGAGGGACTAAATTTAGGAAAAAGGAACCCCCACGGAGTCCATAGTTAAGCTCTTTTCAGACTCCCTAAAATTGAAAAGATGGTCGAGTGACCTTGTTTCTTCACACTCGTTAAATTGGTCCATAAGAACATCTCTTATGGAGTCCATAGTTAAGCTCTTTTTAGACTCCTTAAAAATGAAAATATTGTCGAGTGATCTTGTCTTTGTCACACTCATTAAAATGATTTTGAATAGATGTCTTTTCAGTGCTGGTTTACCCCTTTTTCGAATCGACTAGACTACCTTCGAAAAAGGTACCCTAGTGGAGTCTCCTTTTACGTTTTTTCAGACTCTCTAAAAATGAAAAACCGCCGATCTTACATTGTCTGGGCTCGTTAAAATTACATCGAAGGACGTTGTCATTGTGTCTTGTTAATCACATTTGCATTCCTGCCTCTTTGGTATAATGCCGACTCCATGTTTCTCTCAACTGAACCATATGAAGCATGCCTTGTAGGAATTTTCCTTTGCGTCTTGACACCTTGACCCTTGGAGGAATTTTCCCGAGTGTCCTTTTCTTGCATATGTCTCCTTGCTCTGAGCATCAGTGTGTTCCTTGCACTTGGAACTAGTATATCTGTGAAACTCGTTCCTCCTTTGTAACGTAGCATTATTTTATTCTTTTTCAAGCTTTCCAAAATTATTGAAAAAGACAAAAAAATTTAAATATACCCCAAAAAGAGGAAGGGAAAAGTATTTTCTTTTTTGGTAGCACAATGAGTCTCCCTTGGAAAAAGCACATCCTTCTATTTGTTCATCAAGCTCTAGGATTTAATATGACCTTAGGAAGTTGTTCTCTCTACATAGAGCTGTGTCCTCCTCCATTTGGTTATTCTTCCAAACATATGGAGAGTTTGCGTTGCCTCCTGCATCGTGAACTTATGTCAATACCATGCTTCCTGAGTCTCATCATTTGTCATGCTGTTGTCCAAGGGAATTTTTTTATCAAGCTTGAGTCGGCCCCTCTACAGTTTGTCTCTTGACATCATGCCCGACCATCCCGAAGGCCCAATAAAGTCTTTGTTTGAAATCAATGAAGCCCTGAGCTTGATCATCGAAGATCCTCTAGTCTGTTCTCGATGAGCCATCGAAGACCTCTGGGTAGTGAAGTCATACACTCATATTACACTCTTACCCAAATTGTGAATATTTTGAAGTGTTGCTCGAGCTCTGAAGGCCTCATCTCCAGCAATCATGCATCATTAGCTTCTTGAATATGGATACTATACATGTATATATTTTTGATTTCGATATGTAGATCCGCTGTGTATTTCTACCAGCTACACTTTATATAGTTATATGACATGGATCTGCAGTGTATTTGATTCACAACCATGATTTTATTTCATTCCAAGCGTGGGTATTCTCGCCTCGGTGAGACAATTGCTATTTTGTAGATGGAACCTCTTGAACTCTGGTCCCTGGGCTCACTCGCTTCGTATGTTGGTAAATATTGGTAATGTATTTTGGCCATCATATTCTCTTATGACCTCACACATTAGGGGGCATCTGTTATAACCCTAATTTGCACCAGACATGCATACCCGACATCAGGCCATCTCACTTGCCACTCTTTCCAAGCCACCATTGGACAACTCTTCTAAAAACCATCCTTTTGAAGATGTCCATGCCCTGTACCACTTTTTCCTGCGTATATATGCTAGTTGACCCATTACAACCCGAAAATACTGGTAAAAGCACAAAAAATAGAAAGTTGCTGACGAAATACATATTTCTGGGTAATTACCTAAACCGTTTGACCACCCATATCCGGTCATTCAATCGGATAACTACCCTCTTACAGCCTATAAAAGAATAGGTAGGGGTCCCATTTGAAACAGAAAAAAAGAAGATCAAAGAAACTCCGCCCCTTTTTTGTATTCTTGTTTCCCCAATCTTTTGCAACCATTTTGTGAGAACTAAAGAGGAGAAGCATATGTGGAAGCAATTGGTGCACAATTTAAGAGGAGCCCAGGATCAGATTTGAGGAGTGGTAGCTGATATCACCATTGTAAGTGACTTTTTTGAGGTTAATAAAAAGAATTACTTTTCCCGTCCCGCCATACGAGGTGTTCAATATTCAGTTTTGATTTATATTTTATTAAAACATCTAACCCACTAATTTATATATAAGATGCATGTTCATAGTTCTTTATTTGTTTGTTTGTGAATGCAAGTTGTCTTTGGGAGGATACTTGCAGTCGAGGAGAAATTGAACGCAAAAGGATCGACACCAAACGTGGAGTTCAAGGTAGAGTTACCAGATCCTTTTCTCCTTGTGTTTTATGCATGAATGTGGGGTCTATACTAGGATAATAGTAAAAAGTAGGAGACTTTAGACAATTATTTCTGCATGCATTACAGAACCCTTAGTTCTAGTTCGTAGGGGGTTTTCCCACCCACATCAATACCCAACCCCTAGTCGGGTCACATCACTTTCTAAAATGACCCAAATAAATTTTTTGATACCAATTCTAAATGAAAAAACAACATACACAATTAATTCAATGGGAAGTGACTCTCACACCAAAACTCTTACATGAATTCAATGATTGGGATATAGAACACTCAACAACTAATGGAAGGTTCATGGTAAGGATAATTTAGAAAAAAAATAAGAAATGGGTTTTGGGTTAATAGACATGGGTAAACTCTCCAACCCATTGGATCCCTTCCCTCTCTCGTGGATACTTATCCCCCAAATCTTCATCAGTGTCCATCTGTAGTTGGTGAAACATTTTATTCATTGTATTCAATTTAAATCATTTATAGATTACATCACTTTGGCTCTTGGCCATATATTACATTTACAATATACTTAACTAGTTTGGGGTTTGAAAACGAGGATGTTACCTTCTCCCCCCCCCTACAAACTGCATTGTCCTTAGTGAACATAACCATACAATTTACACATTGACACATATAAAAAATTTATATCAGAATACTTGATAATTTTTTAACTTAATGGCTCAAAAAAACATTCCAACCAACAACTCCCTTTTCCCCTCAACCCCCCACATTGGTTTGACATGAATCTCAGAGTTGTGGCCCTAAGAACTTCAACTTCCAAAATGGAGTCTTCATTCTCTTATGTACAAATGTACATTCAATTTTCTTCAAATTTTTCAAAAATTTGCAAGTATGCTTCCCGCATGGATTCCTCATTATCCCATGTAGCGTATTCAGGACTGTAATAGGTCCATTGAACCTTTACCAAGCTGATGGATTTATTCCTGAGCACATTAAGTTTCCATTCCAGGATGTGCACTGGTTCCACTTAGAAATCCCCTTCATGTTCCACCTGGATCACATTCCAATCAATCACATGATTAGGATCAAGTATATACTTCTTTAATAAAGACAGATGGAACAGATTATCAATCCTCATGGATGCAGGTAATGCTAGCATGTATGCAACTGAATTTATCTTTTCTATGATCTCAATAGGCCCACAATATCACACTGCCAACTTTAGGAAACTTCCCAATTTCAATGATCTTCTCTTGGATTTGTATTTTAAAAACACATGCTCTCCCAGTTTGAATTCTTAATGTGTTCTCCTTTTATCGACATAGCTCTTCTATTGATCTTGTGCAACTTTCAAATTCTGCACAATATTTACTGTTTGTTCTTCCATTTCCTTTAACAATTTTTTCCCAATCATGGTTCTTTCTACTGAGTTATCCCAACTTACTAGTGTGTTTCATTTTATGCCATAGAAAGATTCAAACATGCTCATCTTCAATGATTCCAGATACCCATTATTGTAAGAAAACTCAACTAAATGGATACATTCCTCCCACCTAGAAGGCTTGTCCAATACATACATTCTTAACATATCTTCAATTATTCCATTAATCCTTTCTATCTTACCTTCTGATTTTGGGTGGTATGTTGTACTAAAATTCAAATTGGTCCCACATCCTTTAAATAACACCTTCCAAAAATTGGAAGTGAACTTGGGAACTGTGTTTGAAACTATTTCCTTAGGCACACCATGTAGCCTAACAATTTCTCTCATATAAATTTCTGCAATATTTATTTTCTTTTGATTTACTTTCACAGGAATGAAATCCACAACCTTTGTAAGTGTTTCCACGACTACCATGATGGAATCATGTTACCTTGTTGTCCTAGGAAATATGGTAATGAAATCTATAGTATCCACCCATTTCCATTCAAGAATGGGCAATGGCTGCAACAATTCCGTTGGATGTTTGTCCTCATCCTTTATCTTCTGACACTCCATGCATATGGACAAATAATTCGTGACATCTTTCTTCATACTAGGCCAAAACTATTAGCCTCTTATAGCTATACTAGTTTTCTGATATCCTAGATGTCCAACATATGGCACATTATGCATCTCCTTTAGAACTAAATTTCTCAATTCCTAAGAATTGGGAACATAAAATATGTTTCAAAATAAGAGGATTCCATCCTATTCTAGCTTGTAATCCTTATATTTTTGTTGTATATCATTCTATTGTAATATTTCTCTAACTTGCACATAATGTTGATCTGTTGTTACAACCTCTAGGATTATATATTTTGAATATGTCTTGTACATACTAATGGCTATATCATGCATTTTATGCACCCTTCTACTGAGTGCATCAACAACCTTATTCTCTTTTCCTTTTATGTGCTTGATATCAAAGTTATATTCACTAAGAAATCCATCCATCTAGTCTTTCTAGAATTTAGTGTTGGTTGTTCAAAAAGGTATTTTAGACCACTATGGTTTGTCCTTAATTCAAATTTTATTCCCATGAGGTAATGCCTTCACATCCTTAAGGAATGTTTTTTTGCTAAGATTACACTTAAGGCTTAAAAGAGTAATGTCAAGGCATCATAAATATAAAAATGATTTTAAGATGTGCTTTTTCTTCCGATAGTTATATAAGATTTAATTTCTCAAATGAAAATAATGAAAGAACAGGACATAGGCTGTAATTTGTCATCTGAGTTGATTAATAAAATCAGATGGTATGAGGGAAAGTTACAAAACTGCTAAACAAAATAAGGAATTAATGTGAGATGAATCTTATCTTGTCTACAGTAGAAGAAATTACAGTATGCACTCTTGAAAGGATATAAGATTCAACTATCCAAGTAGCTCATAGGTCTTGTATTTACTAACAATAAATATAGAGGAAAAACTATTTTCTTAACGAACAACTGATTTGATGTCATTATAGTAGAAGTAATACTAAATTGTAAACATTCACTTATCAAAGAATGACATAAGAGAAACTAGAAATATGAAGTACCAGAGAAAAAAATAACTCAAACTGCACAAAGCTTGGAATCCCTGTATGCACTTGTATTTATTCTCACAAAAGGAGATTTTATCTCTATTACATTTGGAAAGAAGCAACCTTTGTTCAATCTTTGAAATATGTATTTATACAAAATATTCTCAACCCTAAGCGGTTGGAATTCTCCTTATTTATAAAATAGTAAAAATTACAAAATGAAAAATATGAAACACTTCACTTGCATCTCCCTTGTCTCTTCGCCATGCTAGTGGAGGCATTTTTATTTATTGTTGTCCATCTCAGAAACAACTGGTCTTCTAATCATGATCTGTACAAATGATGTCTACATGTTATCTCATTGGTTCTCGGAAGTGTTTCCTTTTCCTTTCTCAACACATTTAACACACATGCCCATGAATTGTACCACCAATCTGGATGACTCTGTTAAGTCATTTGCCTAAAAAATATATAATTTATTTTCTAAGTGAGGCAGTTTATATTCCATTATTATGTCTTCTGAAGCTATAGACTATAGCTACAGACTGGGATTTTCTAGCCACCTATCTATCTAAGTAATATCAATCTGTTTTAATTGCAAGATTTCATCCCAAGACTCTTCCATGTGTGTCTTGATATTAAGTTGATGCTTTGCTATATCAACTTGTCCTAAGACTTCAAAGATATTATCTTTTCCGAGGCCTAATGACTCTTTGTCGAGTGAATGAAAATTTTCTTCACAAGCCTTCTTCACTTCCTTAGCCATTCTTTTACTTTCAACTATGTTAGTCTCCCAGGTCTTCAGTATAATATTGCCTCTGGTTTGATCTGAAGGAGAAAATATGGAGACCATAGATACTCCTTCTCTTGTCACCGACACAACTTCTACTTGGAAAGTGGCCTGAGGAGCAATAACCTCTCTCTCCTTTAAACAAATGTTATTTAAGGATTGGTCTACCACCCGAAAATGGTTTTGGACAACTTCTACCTTAGTGAAAAGGCTTTATTGTGTTGATCCCAGCTTCTCACGCACCTCCAATGCCTTCGCTTGGAAAAATCTCATATCTACAACCATATTTTCAGTCGACTTTATTCTGGCCTGTAGTTGTTTTACCAACTCTCCCTGCTGAAAGACCCATTCTCTACTTTCCTGTGCGTTCCTGTGCATTTTGTCGAGACTGGATTTGAGCTGTTGGATTTCCTGTGTATCAAAAACTCTAATCTGCTCAAAAATCTTGTTCATCTCACTCCTGACATTATTTTCCATAGTCTTTACTTGATTTTTGAATTGGCTTATCAACAAATCATTTTTCTTCAATTGTTCTTTTAAGTTTCCAACTGAAAATTGGTTTGTCGTTGCAAAAGATCCTAGTGAGCCTGCAACATCTGTAGAAAAGTATTCCTCTTCCAAGGCCCGTCCTTCAAATAACACCCTGTGTCTTTTGAGAGTTGCACCTTCCCTATGGTGCATTTCTCTCTTTACCACAACCCTGCTTTTCTTGCTAAAAAAGAAATCAGAAGAAGGCATCTCTTCAACCGAAATAGGCATAAGATCCTCTATGAACACTACCTTGACACTTGGGTTTCCTCTGCTAAATTATAAAGGCAATATAGATTGGATAGGGTTGCCAATATTGGTGAATGGCTGTTTCCCGACCATGTCAGTATCTGATTTTCCTAGCATGGATAGTGGCCCTTTCTGAGTCAAAACCTCAGTCTTCTCCCAACTTTCTTGAGCATCTTGTCCACTGGAGTTCTTTTTTTTTGAACTCTAGACCTCAATTTCTTGTGTAGCTGGGGGTATAGTGAATTCTCCCTGCAAGACCTTCAAAAGGATATTTCTACTATGCCTTTGGAAATTATAGAATTGGACCAATTGGTCTAGAGCTAGAGTTTGGACTCAGCTCAAAGCTTCCCGATAGGATCTATCCCCTCAGAATATATCATCATGAGGAGAACCTTCATGCTCGTACCTTTTCAAATTACAAGAGGCCATGTGGTTTCCCATGATATTCCAAGGATCGTGTTTCTTCAACTCAATATTGACGAGATTAATTTCTTCTAGGGCCGTGACCTCTACTTTCAAATGGCCAAAATCAGATAGTGAAAACATACCTATTTGTAAGGGAAAAGTAGGCCATACCTTTTTCTGCAGGGCTTTTAGCTCTTACTGACTCTGCCTAGTACATTTTTCCACGCTACTTCTTTGCACACCAATCGATCTGGTAGAAACTTGGGCAAGGTGTGTAGAGGAACAGAGTAACCAAAAACCTTGATATAGGAAAAAATCTCTTCAATATACCATTCCGCTATCTTCTCCAAGTTGGCCACTATTCTGTCAGAAATCCTGGGAGGTGGGCATCAATATATGGCGATATGCATTGGAACCACCGCATAATTGCAGGTTTCATAAAATAAATCTTTCTCTTTATCTTCCCATAGCTTCAAATGATAAATATGTATTTATTTGGCACTGTCCAGAGTCCATATCCATCCCATCAAAGAAAAAGGTGTCATAAAACAATTAACATCGATAAGGCATGCCGACATATTAAATGGGGCAGGTCATCCTTTGTCTTTCAACGTCTGATATTCAGTGATTTCCTTGGGCAAACTGTCTGATAACATCTTGGCCCAATTGAATGAAAAACCCTTTGCAACTTCCTGCATTATCAATACACATGATAATAGGAAATGGGCTGAGTTTTCCCTCCCGAAAATTCTATAGAGAATCATGGCCACATACATCCTATGAGAGTCTAATGATGTAGTGGCATATATGCCATGGGTGTTTGCCCTAAATTTCTTGGTGCGCGCCCACCAATCTTTAATAAAATTAGGGTAATTATTTACGCCTTCTGGGCACTCTTCTTCCTCAAACTTCTTTAATAAATCGACATTATAACTGTGTTTGAATGCTAGGGACAATTTGTACATCACATGTACATGTTCTGGGTGAAAAGATCCAACACCTACTTTCAACACATTGTAGATGGTCCTAGTAGCGACGTCAACATTCTCCAGATCCCAAACTATCATTTCATTATATGCCATGAGCCTTGGCCTCATAGCTATCTTATGTAGCTCTGATTCAACTACATATTTGAGCTTCGTCTCCTAATTTTGGTCCCTTCATGATTTGAATCTTCTGGACAGTTGTTCATCTCATATTGTAGGATATCGGAGACCTGCGTCCAAGTTTTTATGGTCTCCATAGCTCTCAATGATGTGTCCAAGAGGACATATGTGTTTTGGCTCAAGCTCTCACCAGTCCCTTTAACCATTTTTCGCAGAGCCATGATAGTAGTAAACTCAACATAGTGTTACCTGTCATAGAAAATGCACAAGACTTATTATCTCACTAAGCTTGCTCTATGAAAAATGAATGTAATTCAGAATGAAATATCTTCTCCACCTTAAGTGCATCAATTTGTGTATACCTTGATTGACGGTGTGTTTACTTCCCTTAATGAAAATATTCGGGTGATGGTACATGATCTTATTTGAAATCATTTTCCCTAGATCGGCTATTAATGCCATTAATGGTTAGATTTTCATGATCGAGAAAAGCATAGATGAAATTTGAATTTACCTGAACTATGACTTGAAAAAAACTTAATACGAGATAAGAGTGTTTAATGCGTTAATAAATCTCATTTAACCTGTTAATTAGTCACGTTTAAACTTAAATCTTTTCTGGGTTTCGGATCACGGGATATTGAAAGTCGCTCGAGGCTGGATCCCTGAAATGGGAAATCACAATGTGATTAATTAATCTCTAATCATTTTAAATCCTTAATTAACCCGGCTTAATGCTCAAGATATTTTCAGAGTTTGGGTTTCAGAAATTAGGGATACGATAGATGGTGAAGACCCGATTCCCGAAATCGTGAAACTATTATTGAATTTTCTAATTGGGTTTAGTTTCTTCTTAATTATTCATCATTTCATTCATTTGGTTAATTAAAATTTATTTAAAGTTCCAACAAATCACTTTTTGGAAGGGTACGTCAGGTATTAGGGAGTATACGTGTATTGCGACTAGGATTCCTCAAACACTTTTCAGATATCGAGACTTTGGAGTTGCTATATGTTGAAATGCCTACAACGCGAAACTTTGAAACCTGAAATTTCAAATATAGTCTTTAGTGATTTGACTCTTTAATGTGTAGGCGGCTCAATAACTTTTAAGAGATTAGGATTGTTTGATTAGGTGGAAAACTTCATCAATGGTGAGAAACAAACACGCATTGTTTTTATTTAAACGAGAATGAAATCTATTTAAAGTCTAAAGTTTAGAAATATATATATGTTCCAACAGAATGTACTATGGATTCCAACTCCAAGTCATGTGTTTCATAATTTATTTCACACTCCAATTTTTTGGACTTGTAACAAATTACATGTCCATTTTACATAAGGACTCCACTGAGCCCTTCCTTGTGTGCATTTGTGCACACAACAAAATCATCATCTAGATCTACAAATTTCAAAATAGGTTCACTGGTTATAAAATCCTTTAAGCACTATAAATTCTCTTCACACTTATCACTCCATTCAATATTTACTCCTTTCTATTGCAAAGATGTTATTGGGTGTGTAATTTTGGATAATCCTGCAATGAATCTCCTATAATAACCATATAGACCCATAAATGATCTAACCTCTGAAATGTTTGTTGGCGTTGGCCAATCCTTGATTGCTTCAATATTTTCTATATCCATTGTTATACCATATTTTGAAACAATGTGATCCAAATAATGGATCTTCTTTTGATAAAAAGTGCATTTACTCAATTTGGTATACAATTCGTGCTCTCTCAACACTTGTAGCACCATCCTCAAATGTTTCTCATGCTCTTCCTTTGTCTTGGAATATATGAGAATATCATCCAAGAATACAATGATAGTTTTTTCCAAACAATCTCTGAACACCCCATTCAACAAAAACATAAATCTAGTGGGTGCATTTGTCAATCCAAAAGGAACCACCACAAATTCATAGTGTCCATACCTTGTCTGAAATGTTGTTTTGCTAGTATCTTCTTATTCGATTATAACTTGATGATATCCCGACCTCAAGTCGATCTTGGAGAATATATTTTCTTCTTTCAGCTAATAAAAAATATCATCAATCCTTGGCAAAGGATACTTGTTCTTGACTATAACTTTGTTCAGTTGTCCAAAGTTGACAGACAACCTCAACGTTCCATCTTTTTTCTTGAAAAAATGAACTGGGGCACCCAAATGAGAAACACTTGGGTGTATGTATCCTTTATTTAATAACTATTCTAGTTTCATTTTCAACTCTTTTAGTTCTTGCGTGCTCATTCTGTAGGGAGTTTTGGAGACTAGGAAAGCTCTAGGCATTATGTCAATAGAGAAATCTATATCCCTCTTTGGTGGTAATCCTGAAAAATATTCAAACACATCTTCTAACTCCTTTAAGATTGGATAATCTTCAATACTTGAATCTTTATCCTTCATTGTCTCTTCCATATGGGTTGCATATGTCTGGAACCCTTTTCTAAAACTTATTTTCATCTACAATGCTAGAGTCTCTTGGATAGATATAGGCCTTGTAATACTTTGCACTATCCTTGAATTCCCTTTCCCATGGATACATGTGAAAACCTTGTTATAACAATCTAAAACAACATGATTCTTTTCTAGCCAATCCACACCAATCAAGCAGTAATAAGACCCAATCGATATGATGTTCAATTACGCCTTAGTGTTAATTTTATTCATTTTTATAAGGAATTCTTTAGAAAGCTCATTAATTCTTTTGGTTCTAGTAGCTAGATGAACTAACAAATAATTTTCATGCTTAAATTTATTCAATTTAAATATTTCAATTAGATTTGGATCTATTTAGCTATGACTAGATCCAAAATCAATTAAAATAACCATGGGTTGATTGTTAATCTTACCTTCCACTTCAATCATTTGGGATTGATAGTCTTCTTGTCTATTTCCCAAGGCTACATAAATACTTGGCATGCTTTTGCCGACGTTCTCTATTGTATCCTCTTGCTAGATGCTACATATAGTCTTCATATTATCTCCTCAGTGAAGAAAATATTTATACATGTGATCTCCTTCACATCCTCAACACCTTATGGGTTGTTGTCTTGGCCTCTTTCCCAATGACTCTGTCATTTTTTGATCACCTTGAGATGGGTTCCCTTGCCGATGTGCTTGAGAAATATTCCTTATGAAAGACAACTTGAATACTTTCTTACTTTGATCCATATTTCCTTTCTTCTTTTCATCCCATCTCCTTTGGAATGCTGCCCTTCCTCTGTTATTCTCATACAAATACTTGGTCTTTATTATGGCTTCTTCTAAACTCTTGGGCTCATCAAACTAGATTTTATCCTTGTAGAAGGGTGGAATTCCACTTAGGAACCTATGAATTTTGACCTTCTCATCTTTGATGAATCTCACATACCTGAGAAGTTCCAAGAACATTTTCTCATATTCATCCATATTCATGTTCCCAAGTTTTAGTTCAAATAACTCTTGCATATTCTTGCCATAATATTTCTATGACAAGTATTGTTGCTGAAAATATTTCTTGAACGACTTCCAAGAAATCATTTTCTCATCAAGGTGATTAAATTTCTTTAGCCGATCCCACCACATAGATTATTTTCCTTGAAGATGGTAGATTGTAATTCTAGTTTATACATTTGACGAGTAATCATGTAACTGAAAATATTTACTCATTCCCATCAACCATGCTTCTGCATATTCTCCTTTCTTGTTTTCTCCATAAAAATATGGTGGATTGATCTTCCTAAGATACCCTTGCAATTTGTCTGTCCCATTGTTATAGAAAAAAATGCCACACCTATGCATTTGTGCCATGGTCTAACCCTTTCCCTTGGATTGCTAGAAAAATTCCCAACTTTCCTCATGCAAATTATCTAAAAGATATGTCTTTTGCACATATCCATGGGCTCCTTTGATGAAACATTTGGACATACACAACTTGTTAGTATGAAACCTTTGGATTCCCTAAAAATAATGAAAAATAAAATAATTCCAAGTTTTCAAGTGGGTTTTTTGATTGGGCTTATTTCCCAACGTACCCATGCCCATAAAAAACAGATTCCAACTTTCCTAACCCCTTTGTGAAGATATAAAAGAACCATTGAGGGATGGAATTAGGACAAGTATTTTGGTGCAAGGTTATGTTGTTGAGATCTAGCAAGCTTACCTATTCCTTTTTCTTCTGAGTATCATCCCCCAACCTGTAAACCCCTTTTCCAGTGTTTCCTCCTTCTTATATAGTCATAAGGTGTCTCCTTATCCTTATTGGGATATTCAAGGAAAAGCCTCATTGTTGAGTATATGCTTGAAGGATCTGTGGAGGAACCCAAGAAGTTGGCTCCGAAGAATTTCCAGAAGCGAGTTAGGTTGTAACTAACTTTCATATTTGGTCTTAATATAAGAGTTCTCTTTTTCTCCAATTTTGTGTTCATTGCAATATTGTGTGTTGTCATTATTGATTTGGATATAATACATGATATATATTCTACTTGATTGTGTAACTACATCATTGCAACATTTGTCTTGATTTCTTTTTGTATGCTTGTTCTGGCAAAGGTCAGGAGCGCTTTGAAAAGCAGGGGCAAGGATCGACATCAAACATATGGTTTAAGGTGCACACTTCCTCCTTCTCTCTTTCCCGACTTTCTCCTAGAGAAAAGTAGTTGTTTTTTCAATTTGCACATTTTTTTGTGAGGGAAGATTTCAGTCTTCTCAATCTGATCTCGATCTGTTGTGACTTGACCCAAATTCATGGGGGAATTATCTTGTAAACAAAATTTGTGACTATATTGGGGACTTCTCCTGGTTTGGGTCAGTTTTTTGGGGTCCCTTTCTTTTTACTTTCCTTTTGTGTTTTCTGTATTTTTTTGTTTTTTCATAGAGCTTAAGCCTCTCAGGAGTTTCTTTCAATTTCTAGAAGCCCTCTTCTCTGGAGTGGATTTTTATTTTTTTTGAAATTTCCAAGCCATCAACATGTTGCTTCTCTACAATCCATGTACATCTACGAGTTGCTCTTCTACAACCCTTAGATATCCATGAGTTGCGTTACACACAGTCCCAGACCTGTGCTAAAGTTGAGTTTTTTGAAAAACATTCCCTTTGATTCTGGGTTTGGGGTTTGGTTTGGTCAGTTCCCTTGAGTCTCCTGAGTCCCTTTTTGGCTTTGCTCTATTCTAGAAAAGTTTATTATACGAAAAAACAAAAAATGAATCTTTTTTATTGTCATTTTCTATTATAAGTTTCTTAGGTGTTTGAAGATTCAATTTTGTTTATCTGGAGGGGTTTCCAAAGTTTCTTGTTGGTTTGAATGTTGAGGCATATATTGTATTTCTTGGTACATTGTTAAGGGTTTTTGTGGTACATGGTTGAGGGCTTTTGGTTACAATGTATTTCTGAAGTTTTTGGTTTAGTTTTAGGATGCATATCAATGAGGATTTGATGTCTAGTTCATGTGAGGGTTTATTACAAACGATTATGTTTGCATGCACATGTATGGAACATGAATAGATAGACATAGATGTACATGGTTTGAGTGATATTATTATGATATTGGGTATGAGATCTATGTTATTGTTGGCTAACTACTTCTTCTTTACTGTCTGAGTTTGTATTGACCCAAGGTTCATGTCTGTTCGGGTTTCCAACAAAGCCTCTAAAACTATCGACCCTCCTGGTAAACCAGAAGGCAAAACAACACACAGAATGCATTGCGTAGTCTCACCCGATATAACTTTAATGGGTGGCTGCAAGACTCAGGTGTTTACAACCTAGGATTGAGTTCGAGATAAGAGAGCTATATATTGAACCATTTATTATAACTTGTAAACAGATTATACTGTTATTGACGAATAAGAAGGAAATATAAAAACTCATTCATTCAACATAATAATAACTGCTAAAGACAATAAATATATGCATGCATTCATCACATAGCACATATGTTACCATGGTTCACCCTCTCCTGGCTATGTCCACAAAGATTTGGCTCTTAGCTCTTTTATTATAGTATTTCTACATCTACAACACCGCGTGCTTACAACTCTTCCTCGGTTGGGTAAGATCTATATGAGGCGGACTAGATTGTACCAGGCTCCCTAGCCTGCAATATAACCCTCAAAATATTCCCTTGTTCATCCTCTCTAGCTAAACATCTTATACAAAATAGATCATACAACGTAGTATTACATATCGCATCAACTCATGCATAACTAAAAATACAACAATAATCCGAACCAACCCCTTATGATACCTAAGTATCTATATTTATACATTTATGGCTCTTCAGTTGTTTACAATACCTTACCAAAACTCTAACCCTACCGCCGTTAGGTATTCCTTGCATGCACATGTGTTGTTCTTCCTTCCAGCTATCACTTTCCTTGTGCATTCTTTCTTGCATGCGCATGTGTTGTGTTTTCCTTCCATCTATCATTTCCCTTGTGCACGCTTTCTTTCCAAAAAATACATTAATTTTCCACTTCAGCTTGCTACCAACAAGCCTCCAACATTGACATGTGGCTCGTCTCGAGCCACCTAACCTTTGTGTGCTTCCTTGATCTCCTTGGTGATTTCCTGGAACTTTTTCTTGAGATATGCTGCATGTGTCTGCACTTGCACAGTCTTCTCCTTGAGTGTGTGCACTATTTGGACTGGAATTTTGTCACCGATCAATTCAATGCACTCTGCTTGGGTCTGTGCTATATATTCCTTGGCTTCCTCTACTTGTTCCAAGACTTTTGCTACCCATTCTTACAATGGTTCCATTTGAGCCTACCGCTCCTGTTTCTGTGTTTGTGCAGTGGTGAGCTTTGCCGACAATTTCTTCATGTCCTATGCCCCTTTGACGCATTATGTGTTTGAGATTGTCTTCTACCTCTTCTTGAGGTCTTTTATTATTGCATTGATCCTTTCTTCTTCCTTGTCCCACTTTTGGACCTGCTGATCCTCCTCTAACTTAGTCCATAGCTGCACTGCTTTATCGAACAAGTCAACTGTTGTGATGACCTGTTGCTCTATCTCCTACAACTACGTTGTTGCTTCATGCTTCCTTTCCTCCTTCACTACTAGTGGAGTGGTTGGTGTGAGCTATTCTCGAAGATTCTTGATCGCCTTTTGATATTGATCAATTGCCTGCACATATGATCGATCTTTTATGCTGCTATGATTTCATCCCTCTGTGAGGACTGCAAAATCTTCTCGTAAGTTATTACCACTTTCTACTCCAATCCTTTTATGCACTCCCTTTCCTCCTAGGTCTCATATTTAGCCTTCTCATAGACTATTCCCAATGCATCTCGCTTATCTCTTTCTCATTGCAATTCGACTAAGTCTTTGTGTGCGCGAGACTGTACCTCATGTTTTACGCTAACTTGCAACTTATGTAGTTCCTTGATTGGAATTCGCGTCAATACCAGTTGGATTTGGATTAAGTCTTTCAGGGGTGTCTTCTTTTTAACCTCTATCAATCTCTGTCTACTATCTTTTCACAAATGGACTCTTTTCTCTTGTGTCTGTGTGTTGTATGGGATTTCCATGAAGGTTGTCGATGACGCTTTCTTAATTGTGGGTTCAATGCACCTCCGATGGTTTCGTACTTGCCATTAATCTACCTTTCTGCCTCCAGTTGGCATGATTAATGTGTCAACCCATCGGTCCTTTCCATCCTTTAATTCTACCTAATGTTGTCTTATTGTACTTCTTTTTCCGACTTTCCTTTTCCCGCTTTTTTCTGCTTGTAGGTGACTGTTGTCCTTCTTCTCTTCAATTTTGTGTTCCTAAGTGTGCGTGCCCTTTTTTCCTCTAGCACACTGTGCCTATGTTGGTACTAATTACATTTTTTTTTATTGCGGGGTGGGTGATCGACTGTCTTTGTAGAGCTTTAGTCGACTCTCATTGATCATCCCTTTGAGTTATGTGCTTGATAAATCTCTTAACTGTACAAATCCTCCATATGTGACATATTTGACCTCGTATGGTCATAACCAATGCATTCTTAGCTTTTGTGGGTGCTGAAACAATTTGTTGTCATACATTAGTACTAGATATCCTTCCTTGAAAGTTTTCTACTTTATGTGTCTATCATGCCAAGATTTGTCCCTTGATTTTCGAACTTATTAGTGGAATCCTGCTAAGATTCGATCCTCTTCCATGGTCATTAACTAATTCAGTCTCTCTTGTACTATGCCTCATTCTTTGATTTGTGTAATTTCTGCTACGCACAATCTTGGTACTAGAAATTATGATGGGACCACTGCTTCTTGGCCATAAACCAGTTTAAATGGCATGTGCCCTGTCAACGTTTTTCACGTAGTCCAATAGGCCCATAATAATGCTGGTACTTTGAGGTCCCAGTCATCCCTATTGACATTACAAATATTTTTCAACACGTTCTCCAAGATTTTGTTAAATGCTTCCACTCTGCCATGTGCCTGTGGGTGATATGGTGTGCTCTTTTGATGATGGACTTCAAACTCTTCAGTCATAGAACTGATGGTGTTGTTTATGAAGTGTGTGCCTTGGTCATTCATCAAAACACTTGGGCACCCAAATATAGTAATCACTTGTTCAAATAAAAAATTTGTTGTTGTTTCTGAGTTGTAATCCTTCACTGGTGCAACCTCTGCCCATATTGTTAGGTACTCCGTCATGGTGATAATGTGCCTATCTCTTGTTATTGTTTTTGGTGGGTTGATTGGTCCCACAAATTCTATTGCCCACTTATCAAACTCCTGCAATGTTACTTGTGGTCGTAATGGCATCTCGTCCCTTACATTGGGTTTGCCTACCCTTTGACATACATCGCATCTTTGACAGTACTCCTTCGAGTCTCTGAGAATTGTTGGCCACCATAGTCCTATGCGCAATACCTTCTACGCAGTAGCTTTTCCTGTGTAATGTCCTCCTACAATTCCTTCATGAGCTTATGCTAAAAGTCGTGGTCTTTCATGTTCTAACACATACCTTCGCTAGATGCTATCTTCGCCCATTTTGTATAAGTGTCCTGCAATCAGTTGATAGTCTGCGGATCAGAATTCCATGTTTTTCTTCTGCACGGTGTTATATTCTTACGACACATTACCTGTTCTCAAGTATTGGATGATATCTGCGAAGTGTTCATCAGTGATCTGGACTGAAAATAACTGGGCATCCAAGAAGTTGTCTTCTAAATTTGTAGGTTCTTCTCCATTTGTGACCCTTGATAAGTGGTCAGGTCTTGCATTCAATTTTCCTTGCTTGACTATTACTTCATAGTCAAATTCTTTAAATATCAATAACCATTGACATATTCTCCCCCCAACATTGGATTGTTAACTAGGTATTTTAGGGCTGAGTGATATGTGAACATCTTAAAGTGGTTTCCCAATAAGTAGTGTCTGAACTTTTGCAGTGCGTAGACCATAGCTAGGCATTCCCTTTATGTAGTGTTATAGTTATGCTCCGATTCTGAAAAATTCCTGCTTGCAAATGCTATCGGGTGATCCAAGTCCCCCACTCCTGGTTGTGCCAATATAGCACCAAGTGTTATGGCTTATGCATCTACATGCACGTGGAATGTGTTCTCCCAATCTGGAAATACTAATATCGACGCTATAACCATATTTTCATTTAGGGTATCCAGACCATGTTGGCACTCATCCTTCCACTAAAACTTTGTGTCTTTCCTTAACAACTTTTCCATTGGTGCAGTAATCTGCGTGTACCCTTTGATAAATTTCCTGTAGTATCCTGTGTGTCCCAACGTCGCTCTTAGCTGACAGACTGTTTTTGGTGGTGGCAAGTTAACAATTACTGCAATATTTGCAGGATCTACTAATAAACTATGTTTTCATATGATATGGCCTAATAGTATACCAAACAGTGTTCCGAATATGCATTTCTTTATGTTTAGTGATATCTGGAACTGTCTGCATCTTTCCAACATTAGCCATAAGACTTCTACACATTCTTTCAACAAACTATAGACTGTCCAATCATCCAAGTATGCTTCGAGAAACTGGTGGATGAATTCCTTAAACGCAGTAATGACTACTCTGGAAAAGATTGCCGGTGGATTATTCAGTCCAAACGACATGACTGTGTACTGGTAAGATCCCCATTCTGTCACGAACGTGGTCTTGTATCTGTCTTCTTGTGCTATCTTGATCTAATGGTATCCTGAGAATCCATCAGTGAATGAGTAAGCTTCATGTCCTCCTACATTTTAGAACACTTCATCCATGAAAGGTGTAGGGAATGGGACATGCATCATTCAACTTCCTCAAGTCGACACATATCCTTATCCCTCCTTGTTTCTTGTCCTATACTACCATCATGATTATCCATTCTGATTCTTCGACTGGATCTATGATGCCGACTTCGAGCATCCTGTTGATCTCAACTTTGAATTTCTTCTTGTATATTGGGTCCAGTATATATGGTCCCTGTATGATCGATCTTGCTTTGAGTTTGAGTGGAATCTTCATCTCTCCTATCTCTCCAACTATACCCTTCATCTCTGTAAATGTTGTGGGAAACAAGTCGCTGTATTCGCACAATAACTTTGTTATGTTTTCCACTATTTGCTCATCCCAGTAATCTCCAATGCTGGCCATCCTGGGATTCTCCACTGTGCCAATGTTGACTTTATTTACTTTGATCAACGTGAAAACGACTTATGATTCTATGGGTGGTCCTTCCATGTCTCTTTTGCTTTCTGCTTCTTTGATTTGAATATCACGCAGATCGTCTTCATCTGGTGCTTCCTCTTGCACATGGTAACACAACAACAATTCCTTGATTGTCTATTTATTCCGTTGTTGCTCTTCGGTAATAAGTTCTACTTCTGTTCTTTGATGAATATTACTCCTCTTATCTATTTGAGAGATGCATCTATGTTGGGGTTCTCATGTTCGAATGAGAAAGTGACTGCAAAATTCTGTTGCAATGTCGTCCATGTCGCAGTTCCTTTATGCAATTCTTGGTCTGTATACCAGTTCACTGGTATGACCTCTAGAGTGTGTATGAAATGATGAGGCCATTCCTCTAGGGGTGTCATTTTCCATAGCGTTCTGCACTTATCCAAGTGTTCCAATGGTACCCCTTGTCCATCATATCTTTGTTGTTTGTTGTTTTTTTGTTCTGCACCAAACCTTATGCCCAGTAACCACTTACATTGGTAGCCGTATGTGATTGTTTCTTTGTGTGTGCCCCACCATCTTGCTAGTGTGGCCTTGAGTGCTATATCAAGTGCTACCAGTATCCGATTCTCTAAAATTCTTCTTCATATTGTGCCAAGAATGTTTCCAAATCGTTTAGTCCATAGAAACTAGATGGTTCCATTATCTCTGTACCGACCCATCTTACTGCACGGTCTATTCTTGCACATCTTCTTGTGGACACTTCATGTAGCCTTTGCTGCCAGTTCTCTAAACCAGTGTCTGAGTCTATTGCACATGAAGTAATTCTTCGCCAACTAAGTATTTTTTCTGCAATTGGGTTTATGTAATCCTCATCGCACACAGTTGTTCTGTACAACTGGCTGATTTCCTCTAATTCTAGGCAAGTGCGTTCTATGAACCTCTCCCCTTCCGATAGATCCAAGGGTGTGATGGCCCTGTATTCTCCTCACTCAAATGTCATTTTACTGGTCTTCAGGTTGATTATGGCCTGGTTGTCAAATGCCCAATCCAGACCAAGCAACGCTGGGTAAGGTGTTTTTCCATCCACTATTTCAATAACTTCAAAATCTTCTTTAGTGCGCACTCCATCCAGATCTACTGTCACTCCTTTCATTCTACCTATTGGTAGGAATTTGTGTTGGTTTTCCAGTTTCAATTGAACAGGTGAATATCCTGATGTGGGATCTCCCATACATTTCCATGGCTTCTTTGGTAATGCATTAACTTCAGATCCTAGATCCAGTATGATGTCTCCCATATTGAAATATCCAATGTTGGCATTCAGTCTAAACTCCCTACTTCTTCTTCTTCTTGTGTGTAGGTGATTAACTATTTTTGGTTCTAGTTTTTCTTCCGTCTCGATGCTACGTTTTTCTAGTATGTTTTGCAATATTTTCACAGATGATGGATCACTTAATACCTTTACAGATGATTTCAAAAATCCTTTGATTGTACTTACTTGTCCCATGGAATGTATTTCATTGGTATGATCTAGTAATGGATGCATCTTGTACTCTGGTGCTTCCTTGTTTTGCTGCGCAGTTGAAGTCGACGCCATGTCTTCCTTCAAAAATTATTATCTGGATTCCTTAAATATTGCCTTCTTGTTCTACGCATCAAACAACTTCCTTGGTTCAATGTTCTTCTTTACCCACTAGTTTTGTACTAGCTCCTGTTGGTCTGCGTCCATTCCTATTTTATCTCCTCCACGGATAACTATATTGATATTCCATCCTTCATCCCTTGCTTTGGAAAAAATCCACTAAACATTTTGGTTGTTCTGGTTCCTCTTTTTCTGGATATTTACTAGTAGTGTTGGACATTCTTTTGTATCATGTTCTGATGCACGAAAATACATACAAGTTGTTGGTGGAAGAGGACATTCCCTTGAATAATGTCCTGGTTGTTGACAATTGTGACACACTGATGGTCCTCTGCCTCATCCAAACACTCCTCTTGTTCATCCTCCACCTCTGTAGCCTGCCCTATATCCTCTCAGCACATTATACTAAGGCGCCTGATTATATTGCGTGGTATTGTATTGAGGCTGTGCTGCATTGTAATGTGGATGTACATTATTGTATGGTTGCTACACAGTATTATACTGCCGTTGCGCAGTGTTGTATGGGGCTGGAACTGGATTAAACTGTAGTACATCTTGCCCCATCATCATTTTTGACTGCACTCTATATGCGTCTGATGTCCTTTCTCATGTCAACTCCATAGTTCTACAATCTTTGTCATTGTGTCCCACTGAATTGCAAAAGGTGAAATATAAATTCTTTGGGACTATTTGGTATTTCTGCATCATCGAGAAGTGGTAGGTGTCGTGACCCAGTTTCTTACAGACTTCACACCATGGTCCTCTTGTGGGTAACGGGTTTTGGATTTCTTCTACCATATACTGCACGAATGTTGGACATTCGTTCTTGTGGTGTCCTTCCATCCTGCATGTGGTACACCAAATGACTTATCATTTGTCCTTACTCTTATTCTAGTTTAGTTGAAACGTTAGGTTCTTCAAGTCCTCCTTCAACTCTTCAATAGCTAGGTCTATCTGCTGGTACTAGTTTTATTCCAGTTGCAATTATGTCTGTAGATCCTCTGCGTGCATCTGGAACTTATGTTGTCGCAATGGATATTTTAAGTGTGGGGGAAGTGATTTGACAAACAAGTGTCGATGTTTCATATCGGTCATGAGATATTTTAACTTTCCCTTCAGTCGTTTGAATCTCTGGTCAATATCCCATAAATATTCTCCTAGTTTTTGTCGGATTTCTATCATCTCATTCATGTATTGATCCTTTGAGCTCGACTTCTGGAACTCATTGATCAATAACTTATTAATGTCTGTCAGTGTCCTTGTCATCCCAGGAGCATTGTTTGCATCAAGACTCATGTAACAATCTATTGCGCAGTCTCTTAGCATAATTGCTAGTTGCGCAAGTTTGGTATCTTCATAAGTGATTTGTTTTGCTTCCCAAATCTTTGCACAAATGAAAAAATGTTTCTCAGGGTCTTCTACTGCTTCTCCTTAGAATTCTTTTAACCTGATGGTGGGATCGTGCCCTGCCATTCTGAATGCTGAACTACTACCTCTGCATGGTGTAGATACTTGACTAGTGCTTCCTGAAGTAACTCCTCCAGTTGTTGCTCCTTGTGTAGATGTACTTCCTACTGTTGGACTTCTTTCAAACTTTGGTTGTCTAAAAAATGGTGTTCTCTTTGGTGTGTTAGTCACACATGGGTTTATGGGTTCCACACTGACATTAATATGGATAGGATTACTACCTTCTCTTCCCGTTCTTGGACCTCTCGTCTTCCTCTCATATATTGCGCATAGGATTTCCTCAATCTACTCCACAACCCAAAGATCCTCTACCTCTTCCTCATCACTCGCCAAGCCTTCCCTCATGGCTACAAATCTCTTCTTGGTATTTACCTTGTATTGGTAGGGTACTCCGCTACGTGTCTTTCCAGTTGTCTCCAAGATCCACCGGATCTGGTCGTTATCCATCATGATCAGGTCCAAGGGTTCCTCCTTCTTGCCCTTATCCTTTCCTCCCATTTCTCCTTTTTCTGTAAGGGCTTCCCCCCTTCCCCCAGGCACACAAAGAAGTTTAGTTGTCTGACTCCATTGTCAGTACTCCTTTGTTATATAGAAGTATCTTAATAGAGGTATAAATTGATCGAATGTACCTTCATCGAGGTCCACGTAGAAACAATTTCTCCCTTGCGCTGTATGAATTCACTGTGTCTACTACAAACTCTGTTATAAAACCTGCCACAATGCTGTCAAGCCAAAAATCTACTGCGTAGATGAATTTTGTGTTCACCTGCTATAAATGCTCAATTTGTACTGGGGTCCAATCTAGCTCTCGAATCCAGTTCGTGGCGTGGTTTTCATTCAAACTTAGTATCCACTCCTGCAATAGATGTGGAAAATTGTAGAAAAAGACTTTGTGCAAATCAATGAACACACATTTCTCAATATATTTGCGAGGTGTTAGTCTAGGGTTCCTATTGTCTTTTTGTGCAAACTCTAGATCCTTAGTTCTTAACCAATTGATATTTTCTTTCATGGGATTCCATGGTCTCAACATTCCCTTCTATCGGCTCATTTATTTCTTCCCTAACCTTTTCTTGATCTGCCTCTGATAGGTCTTCAACTTATCTCATCTACTCAACCCTCTTCTGTTCCTACCAATGACAATGGAACCATTTGTTGGCTAACTACTTCTTTAATTTCTGAGTTTGTATTGACCCAAGGTTCATGTCTGTTCGGGTTTCCAACAAAGCCTCTAAAACTATTGGACCTCATGGTAAACCAAAAGGAAACACAACACACATAATGCGATGCGTAGTCTCACCCGAGACAGATTTAATGGGTGGCTGTAAGACTCAGGTGTTTACAACCTAGGATTGAGTGTGAGATAAGAGAGCTATATATTGAACCATTTATTATAATTTGTAAACACAATATACTGTTATCGAAAAATAAGCAAGAAATATCAAAACTCATTCATTCAACATAATAATAATTTCTAAAGAAAATAAAGATATGCATGCATTCATCACATAGCACAGATGTTACCATGGTTCACCCCCTCCCGGGATACATCCACAAAGATTTGGCTCTCATCTCTTTTATTATAGTATTTCTGCATATACAACGTCGAATGCTTACAACTCTTCCTTGGTTAGGTAAGTATCTATATGAGGTGGAATAGATCACACCAGGCTCCCCAGCCTATGATCTAACCCTCAAAATCTTCCCTTCTTCGCCCTCTCTATCTCAACAGCTTATACAAAATAGATCATACAACTTAGTATTACATATCACATCAAATCATGCATAACTAAAACAACAACAATAATTCAAACCAACTCCTTATGATACCTACATATCTATATTTATACATTTATGGCTCTTCAGTTGTTTACAATACCTTACCAAAACCCTAACTCTACCATCGTTAGGTCTTCCTTGCATGCATGCGTATTGTTCTTCTTTCTAGCCGCCGCTTTCCTTGTGTATGATTTCTTGCATGCGCGTGTGTTGTGTTTTCCTTCCAGCTGTTGCTTCCCTTCTGCACACTTTCTTTCCCAGAAACCCCCTACTTTTACGCTTCAACCTACTTCCAACAATTATCATATCTTATCTATTGAGGAGATTATTGGTACATTTTAGGTTGCATTGTAGTGAGGGTTGGATGCATTGTTGATGTAAGGGTTTATGGTATTTGTTTTATGGAGAAAATGGTGTATTTCTAGAGGTATCTTGTTCGTTATCTTGGTGATATTGTGCATATGGTTGAAAGTGGTCTTGGTGATTGATCTTTGTGAGTAGATATGATTTGGTTGATAAGATTGATGAGATAGGTTGTTGTGACATGTTGTGTTGTTCATAGTTGATGTACTTGTATTGGTACAAGTTTGGTGCATGGTTGATGGTACAGGTTGATTCATGATTGATGCATGGTACAGGTTGTTGTGATAGTGATAGGTTGACAAGTTACAGTGGTATACTTCACACTGACAGCGTGGAAGTGGTTTCATCATTTATTTGGAATTTGTATTTCAAGGTGGTTGGATGGGGAAAGGAAAGGGGGTTATATCCTCCTTTCGATTGGTGTTGGATAATCAAGGAGTTGGAGCTTCCTTCAGGTTAGAGCCTGAGAACTAGGTGGTTGTAGCCACCTTCCGGTTGTAGCCAGAAAACCCAGGGGGTTGTAGCCTCCTTCTAGTTAGAGCCAGAGAATTAGGGAGTTGGAGCTTCCTTCAGGTTGGAGCCTGAGAAATTAGGGGGTTGGATCCTCCTTCCAATTGGATATGAAGAATTGGAAGTTGGTGCTTCCTTGAATGTAATTCTTTACATCTAATAAAATCATTCTGTGTTTTTCTCCTACATTGGGTTTCCACGTAAATATTGGTGTATTGTGCATTGTGTGGATGTGTTTGTTATTTTTCATTATGCACTGGTGGATGTTAATGTTTATGATACAATAATATATTTATGATGAATAGATGAACATGGTTGAATAGGTAGAAATAATATAGATTATGGTTTAAAGGATTAATAAGTGGTATAATTGCTCATTACTGATTACCCCCTCCTCCCCCCTCTTAGTAATCCAACAATTGGTATCAAAGAAAGTTCCTTGAGGAAACAATTTAACCACTGGAAGGAGATCACATAATACACTGAGAATGGAGTACCAACATTTGATGGTCAGAGTGGTCTAGAGTATGAGATATGGAGCAGTAGGATAGAAGTATTTTTATAGGAAGAAGGGTATGATATTTGGCAATGAGTTGTTATAGGATATGATAGTTCAAAAATGGAAAATATTGTAACCAATAAGGAAATGAAATGAAATAACAAAATTGCAATGGGTTTCATTTTGGAAGGACTATACGATTCAATAAAGGAAAAAGTGGGTAAATGTTCTTCAACTAAAAAACTTTGGGATAAGTTACATAATATCTATTCTTCACCCATAACAAAGTTAAAGAATGCCAAAGAAGATGCAGGTACAAAAAAAGAGGAAATATGCTCATCTTGTCAGACATATTCAGAAGAATAAGAGTACGAAATCAAAAGAAGTATGTTTGTTTGAAAAGGGGCAGACCCAAGGTTCAACACTACAACAACACTACAACAAAACCCTAAATACCAACCCTTTCGACAACACCTGCAAAGTAGATGAAGTCTCATATTAGGTAGAGGCAGGGGTGGTTGCAGGACTTAGGTGTCTAAAACCTTAGCTGGGACACAAATCTGTGATTATAATACTTAATAGAGCACTTAGAACTATTAGTTCATCATTGTTTAACCAATATACACTCCACAGAGAAAACAAAGCATTGCAACATTCACCCTAATATAATGTATTTAAGCACTTAGAATATATAAATGGATCAGATCTAGCAAATTCAAGCACTAATCATATTCACCTATATCAGATCTAACATCCATATTCATCATAAGCACAAAGAACAAACAGATCTATCTATCTATCTATATCAAGCACTTAGCAAATAACACATAATACATCAGAACATCTCACAAAGAAAAATAACACAGTATTTACGTGGTTCACCCCCACCCTAGGGCTACATCCACCAACTCTTCTTCTTTATTAGCTTCAATCAGTCATCTACATGCACAAAGCCACAAAAACCCTACTCCGTGTAGGACAGGAGATCTGCGTGCACCTCACCAGATCCTCCTTCCCTGAGCTAGGTCTAGCACAAAGCCTTTCATAGTTTGTTACAACCACTTGCACTTAGCTCTACAAGTTTCTCACAATATGCACAGAGCATATACAAACCATAATTGCACTTAGCTTATCATCCTTACATCACATACATGCCTATTCCACACTCCTTACATTTCCTAGACATCTATTTATACTTTACAAAATAGGCCTAAACATGGGTAAACCCATGGGCTGACATCCCATTCCCATTACATATTTCCAAATCCCAAAAAGGACCCAAAAAGGGGCCGAGATCCTGTGATCTCTGCTTCGTCAAAGTCGCAAAATAGGTCAACATGACCAAGAATCTCCCAGAACTTGGTCAAGGGCCAACAGGCCCCCAACACTCACCTGTGAATCATCCCGAGTCACTCTGGTTTGACTAGTTCTTCTTCGAATGCCTTGATCTTGGCTCAAGATACTTTGACTTGCTGCTGTGATATGACCTCCTGTTCAGCGAACTCTTGTATGACTGCATCATTGATAGGTCCTTCTAGACATTGTTCAGTTGTAGTGAAACCTGCTCTAGCTCTGCTCCATGGCCTTCTACCTCTCTAAACAATTGATAGGCCTTGTCTTGTAAGGGTTAGAGTCTCTGAGCTACTTCCATAACTTTGCTCTGGATAGTATGGATTTTCTTTTATGCAGTGTGTTTCTCTTGGGAGCGCTTCATTCTTTCCACAACTGATAGGGACTTTAGTTGTGCCTGTGGCTTTTTGGCTTGATACTTCGCCTCTTGGAGCTACGACTCCAGTGCCTTCAATTCTGGGTTCTCCGTGAGTTGTTCATAGGTCTGGGAACTACGATCGGTAAGTTGCTTGTATTTTAGGGTAAGAGCCTTTAGCCTTTCAACTGTGCTTCAGGCGGTTGCTTCTCTTTGGTATCTTACATCTTGTTGGGTCTCAGGTATAGTGCATAGCTCCAAATCTATTATGTGTTGTTGTAGCTACTGAATGGCTTCTGCGAGCTAGTTCACCTTCTGTGTAACTCGGTCTTCTGCCTTGATTTCTAAGACTGTCATAGAGTGAAGTGCTCTGTTGACTGCTTCTTTTACTTCATGTTTCTCCGTGAGCAACTGTTCCTTTTCTTGCTGTAGCTGTGCTTTTTCTTCATCAAACTTTGGTTGGAGAGAAATATTTTCCTGTTCTACAATACTACGTTACTCAATGAGTACTCCTTGTATTTGTGTCAAATCCTGGGTGTCTTGTTGTGTTTCTTCCTGTACTCATCGAAAAAAATCTTTGACTGTATCGGCTAGGTGGTGGAGTTGAGCTAGCTCATCTCCCAATTCTGGTTCTCTCGACGCAGTGGAGACTGCATGACTGGACTGTAGGGATTGTTGTACCCCTCAAATTCCAGTCTCAATTCGATCATACATCTCTTCTTGCTTTTCTTCTTGTTTCTCTGCTATTTCTAGCGAAGCATCTTGCAGGGCTGCTATGAGGAATTCAAAGTCATCAGAGGTGAGGATGGTTTGCATCTTGGTCATGGTGGCCTTCAATTTCTTCCGGGAAGAAGGTTTTAGAGGCAAACCTTTCCTCTTTTTCAGGGGGTCAACTTTGTCTCCTTGATTTTGTTGAACTTATTTATCATTCAACTCTTTTCCATCACCTCCTTGCTCTGGTGATATGGAATAAGTCTTCATGGATGCAATGTCTGTCTCTTGGACCTCTTCAGTCTTCTTTGTTCTACTAGGTTCAAGCATATCCTGCGCAGTTTCTGGTCTGTCGATGTTAGATATCTCTGCAGGTTCTGTTGGAATAAGGAGGTCCGCGGACCAGTACTTTGTGATCTCCTCCAAGTCCTCCTCTATCATCTTGTAGTAGGATTGAAGCTGTTGCTTGTGTTCATCGACACATGCTGTGATGTAAATAAAATTTCGGTCTATGTTAAACTTCATCAAAGTTCAGAATCGGTGTAGAGTGTTCGGAGTCATGCGAGGCTCAGACTGTATGGATATCTTTAGTTGATTGTAGTAGGTATGGAAAACAGAATTTGACTGCCACTGTTTATTCATGTCGCTTGAGTACCACATTGTACTGAACTTCGTGGCCAGTGGTTCAAAAGGCTTGATGTCCAGGAAGGTCATACCTTCCGACATCTCCCAAGAAATAAAGTATATAAGGATCAAGAGCCAACTGAAATGAAATTCACATCCTTGATATTGTGCTTCTCTATAGTCGAGTTCCAACTGGTTTACCAAGTACTTCGTCCAGTTCATATGAAGGCCTTCCACGCACTTCCCTACGAGGTTGACTGCAAAATCGATGACTTGGGTAGGGCGGTTATTTCATAGTAACTTCCCTACAATCAATTGACAGGAGAGGCACACTGTGCCACTCGAGAGAGAAGCTACCTTTTATCCTCACATTCCCTTCTTGACATCGCCATAAGTGTCCTTGATCTTTTGTGCTAGAGTGCGATCCATGGATTTTTCGGGGTAAAACTCATGTGGATCAGGTCCTTGCATACTCAAGCTCATGATCTGATTGATCAATGTCAGATAAATCATTATAGGATGGTTTAACCACAAATAACTGCCATGGTAGAAAGACAACAACAACTTGACACATGCATTCACCTCCTGGTGTCGTCCGAAGTGAGGAATCTTCATGATGTTCAGTAGGGTGGACTACGCGAGGTTCATAGTCCTTGACTGGGGAATTATCTTCAAATTATTACCCTTATTTCTGGTCAGGTACTTATGTGGGGCAAGCATGTTATAGACTTTGTGATCTCTAAGGTTGAAGTCGCTAAACTTCAACACTGCAATTTTATCTTGGTCTGCTCAAACTGCGCTTATCCCATTCAAGAGGTACGCCTTAACCAAGGTGTATTTGAAATCTCTGGGCACAATGTCTCGATTTACTGTGCTACTCAGAGGTGGAATATAGGTGGGTAATATACTCAGGATCAATTTGGCATTAGCTAGATCATCCCTGTTCTTGGTTCACTTTTCATCTGATGGCCGGGATGGTCTGGCTCCGTGAGCAGTGGACATAGAGGTTGGTAGTCCTCTCGTCGATGATGCTTTTACACCTATAGAAATTGACATGAATCTTTCAGTCATGAGGTCGATCGAAACTTCTTCAGAAAATTTCTCGGCAGTGCTGAACTTGTCCGACGTACACACTCGAGGTTGGAAATCTTCGGGTTTGGAGGTTAACTTAGACACAGTAATAGGATAGAGGGAAATAGCGCAATGACCACTATGTAAAATCAACAAGTCTGTGAGATCAAATTCACGATTGAGAAAAGTGTTCTCGGTGGATGGAGCGATAGGATAAATAGGTAACTCGAAAATGGGTTGCTTGCAATGGGTATGAAGCCTTCATTAACTCTGTTCTGTCCATTATGGTGTGGTCCCAATGGTCATATGGCTATCTTTCTATCCATAAATTTCTTTCTACCCATTCAAAGTGTTGGTTTAATGGTTACAATGTCCTCAACGACTATATTGCTTCATCATGGTGAAGTGCCATGTGTCACCATTCTGATATCCTGACAAAGCTCCAATTCTACAAATTTTTCTTCTGCGAGGTTCCCTATGGAACCTTCTGCAACTTTCCAATCTTAGCTCTCTTCTTACTTAGATTTCTAGCCTTCTTCCTAGTGAGCTTCATCTCAGCATGCCTTTTTCCATTCTGATTCGTATCTTCTTTTGGCATAGTTACTTCACGCTGTTGAGATTATTTCCTAATATTCAAGGGTGATCCTTCTTCTTTATCTAGAATAGGTACTTCAATATTCTATGGGTCATCTAGTGTTCTTGCAAGTTTGACATCTAGGTCTCCATTGCTAAACAACTTCGATATGTTCTTATGTTCTTCAATCAAGTGTGCGATCCTTCTAGTCATGAATTATTTTAACTCTTGCTTCTTCTACTCTAAAGCTTCTTCTTCTTCTTGTCGTCTAGCATGATCTCTTTCAATCCAAGGTTTTCCTAATAGCATGGTAAATGGGGCACTGTTCTCAATAAATCTAATAATCTCAAAATCTTCCTCTATTGAAGTTCCATTGGCATTCATAGGTATTCAAGTGATCTTTCCACATAGGTTTATCAACTTTCCTTTGAATAGTCCTATTCCTCCTAAGGAAGGAATCATAACAGGCCTCCCTATATCTTCCCAGGTTCTCTCTATCATAATATTCACCTTTGTTTCCTCATCTAGGACACAGTCAATTTCGAAGTCTCCTATTCTCGCTTCAAGGCATTCCTTTTCTTTGAAGAGATCTGATAATATGACATGTCATTGGTCATTCATGGTTTCTTTCATCTGTAGCAATACTTTCTCTAATTCTTTCTGAGATTCTGTCATAATCTTAGTTTCTAGACCTGCCTTAGGGTTTTCTTGGCTCATATTCATTCTTTCAACCTTAAAAATCATTCTAGGGAAACCCAATACTTCATGGTCCATAGCTTTGCAACAAAGACAACTAGGTCTTCTCCCAGGGCATTCCTTAGCAATATGCCCCAGTTTTCTGAAACTGTAACAGAGAGTCAATCCTCTCTTTCTTTTAAATGATCCCTATCCTTTCCTATTCTATGCGCTAGGATCATGGTAGCTAACCTAAAAACATTTCTTTCTAGGATCCTGCATACACTTATTAGTCCAAACATTCTGTCTATGCATAGGTATAACATATTTTTCAGTATTCTTATCATATCTACTCATATCAAATCTTCTTTCATCTATTAATACCCTAGTTTTCAAGATAGGATAGAATCTATCAAACATACCTAGATCCATACCGTCGAAACAAAAATTTCCACTTATCTTACTTCTATAGAGCACAAAGCTTTCAGATCTAGAACTTTTCAATATTCTTACCTTTATCAGAGCACAGAGCTTTCAGATCTTGCCTCTTTTAATAAAAAAGTCTCACTTTTAACTTTCTCAGAGCACAAAGCTTTCAGATCTAGAACTTTTCAATATTCTTACCTTTATTAGAGCACAGAGCTTTCAGATCTTGCCTCTTTTAATAAAAAAGTCTCACTTTTAACTTTCTCAGAGCACAAAGCTTTCAGATCTTACCTCTTTTCTTCAGATCAGACTTCTTTTCCTTAGCACATGTTATAGCAAGATTTGCCTCACCATTTCTATATTGCACAGAGGGCCTTTTTCCATTTCCCTATGCAGACTTATCAACCCCTTTTTGATAAATCCAGAGCCAAAAATATATATTTTTCCACATATACGCTCCTTAACTGCTTTGCAAGATGCGTATATGCTTGCTGCTCCACTACAACTCACGTATATTGGGATTTGTGCCAGAAAATACAAAATGAGGTTGGGTTTCCATGTCACAACAGAAGATATCTGATCTTTGGCCTTCCATATATTGGAAATGTTCTGACTTGGCCCTTCAGTTGAATTCTAGAGGGTATAAGAGCACAATTTCGAGCTATGGAAAAAGAGGACAAAGCATTCAAATTTGAGAGCAAAGTTACTCTGGAGAAATTACTTCATATTGAGTTTGCATCCCTTTGTCCCTCAAGTCTGAACATAGTGTTCAGCCCCCAAGCTCTTTTCTTATTGTCGAGAGAACCTCATTACCTCTTTTCTATGAGCTTGCCTTTGGTGGAGGATTGAAGTGGTGGAGACCCAGTTGGAAGGAACTTGGTTTCTTGGTTTCGAACCGTGCTAACACGGAAGTCTGTAATGATGATACTTCTGTTGATCAATTATTAATAGAAATACTCCTTTCTCGTCCTATCGATTTCTTGAAAATATATGATTATTATCCATGGGCATTTTTGTAATGTTTATTAATGGATTGTGCTATCTAATGTGCTAACTCATTTTATATATTGTCACTATATACTTGCATCACTTGTTTGTTGAGAACTTCTTGCAGGTGTAAAGCTTTGGGTCAAAGTGCTCAATGGTGGAACAACATCAAACAATTGGATTGAGGTAGGATTCTTCCTTGTATTTCACATTAGTTTATATAACACATGTTGGAATTGAGTTGATTTCTGCAGTCATACCTGTCTGTTGTGGTTTACCCTTGGCCATAGAGAGTTTTTCCCTTGTAACAGAATTGGCGACTCCACTGGGGAAGATCTTACTTCTAAGGATTGGAGTATTTTTTCTTCTTACATTGCTCTATTTCCTTTATGTTTCTTGTCATATCATAGTTGGACAGAGTCTGTTCACTCTGGGTCTAAGTTTTTTACCCTTTTACCCTTGCCTATCCTTGTTTTAAAATATATACTCCCTTTTTCTCCTGACAACCGCGTATACACGCTTGCTGTCCCATTGCAAGAGGCGTATATATGCCCTTTTCTCTTGAACAATCGTGTATACCACTTCCCCTTGCTTGCTTTCTTGGTTTAGTGACTGCTGGGTAGGTTTTGAGGATCACTGAGCCTTCTTAGGTCTCTGTGGTGCCTTTTGAGATTATCTGTGATGGCAGGAAACCTGTTTGGAGTTGATTTTTTGGGCGGTGTCTTTCTCTTTGTTTTCCATTTTTGATTTGTCCTTGGTAGTTGGGCTGTCTGCTTAGCTGCTTGGTATTATGCTTGATTGATTTCTTTTATACATAGTATAAGTTATATATCAAGTCGCTTATTAGTCCATGCATTTTATTTTTAATACACTGAAAAAAAATAAAATAGGTATTTTGCATTGGTTGGTATTTTTTTCTTGAAACCTTTATCATTAGCTTAGCACATTTAGTGAAAGATTGCATTTTACTTCTGAGTTGCAAAGTTAAAATTGAAGATTGCACTGTTTTTATTTAGCATATCATTCACTGAAAAGTTAAAGTTAGGATTTGCATTATATCTATTTTTATTTTTATTCAAAGTCATAACACCATGAGTTTCATTTCCATACCTTTTTGAGTAATCACGGCCAATAAAATTTATACTTTAAACTAAAATTGATTAGTAACGATTTTATTGTTTAGGGTGCACAAACTAGCCTAGGATTTAGTGCCTTGGAATAGGATTTTGTGAGTAAACTTCTCCAAGTCAATTAAATCAACATATGTGTCTGAGATCGGGAGTTGAGAAGTCCATTTATAATTGGTAATATCAGGAGGCTCCACTCACACCAGAGTTAATCACGAGGTCGCACAAAGTTAGTTGAAGGGATAACCCCTAGATACTCACCTACTGTCATAGATATTTCTGTGGATTGATTCGTATTTGGGGATATTGCTAGTATCCATACCTTTGTGAGAGGTGGTGCTTTCAAGGTTTTGGGGTTTGCTACCCTACCCATACGGTGATCCAGACTTACGACTTCTCGCATGTGCATCAATTATACAGTGGTTTATTAGTTGATTGACTTAGGTATCTCATAGGTTACTTGCAGGGGTTATTCTGCTTGTACCCTGAGTCAGATAAGGGTCAGACAACACACAACCTTTATGGAGGATTATCTCTCTGGGGGGATCTGGTCGACTGGTTGTTAAGCCTACGAGGACCCTTATAACTGATTCAATTACCTCCAAATTTCAGTGGGGAGTCTTAGGTCCCTCTTGGATGAGACATACCTTCTTTAGCAAGGGAATCCACTCAACCACTTTAGCCTGTTTGCATGCATATTGGCCGTTTGACTTTTGGAGTGCTCCTTGACTACTAGTTGGCCTTAGGATTTTGTACTGAGTCTTCATTATCATGAACACTGGAGTTCCTTTTTATCCCTTGTTTACTACTACCCCCCCCATGAAATTCACTCATTTCATGGGTTCAGATCCTTCCGCTTTGCATTATGGTATGCAAAATTATGGTACTCAGTCTACGTGTTGGGTCCCTAATCCTTTTTCTCATGGTATGTATGATATGTCTTCGCACTTACCATACTCTATCTCACCTCCTTATGAAAATACAAGTTTTGGGTCTGGGGGCATGATGCCTCCTTATCCCTCTTCATTTGGTGGGAGTCATATCCTTCAAACACCTCTTACGATAGGAGGTTGGAATCTTCCTTCCTATGAATCCACTATGTGAGAAGTAAGTGCCCAATTAAGCAATCATTATACTTATCACACTCCGTCCACTTATCCTTCTTCTTCTATGTCAGTTCCTATGAACACTTTTCCAATGGCGGACCTCCGTCTGTCCTCCGATGTTTCATCCGAGGGGAGTTATTTTTATAGTATGGGAAACGCTCCTCATGAAGTTCCTTCACCTGGGGGTAACATATATCCTCACATGAGAAACCCTTATCATGTCGCTTTCTCTTCGCAAGCGGCTTCCTCAGTGTCTATGCCCTTACAACCCTTTATGAATCAGTATGGAAGAGGATATTGTCCTGCCGGACAGGGACAAGGCGTAAACTAGAATCCTTCCTATCTTACAATTTCTCAAAATCAATCTTTCCATGCACCTTGGACTCAAATTCACAATTCACTACCACCACCGTTGATAGTCATGTTGGATATTGGTCGATAACCTCTACAAGTCATGTTGAAGACTTGGAACCAGCCACTGCAAGTCATGATGGGGGCACAAGTCCAGTCACTACATGCCATACTGGCATTATATCACCAACCTTTGCTAGTCATGTTGGAGATTGGTCAACAACCTTTGCGAGTCATGTTGAAGACCTGCAACCAGCCGTTGCAAGTCATGTTGGGGGCACATGTCTGGTCACTGCTAGTCACACTGCACATCCATCACCAACCTCTGCTACTCATGTTGGGGATTCATCACCAACCTATGTTAGTCATGTTGGGGATTCATCACCAACCTCTGCTAGTCATGCTGGATATTTTCTACTAGCCTCTGCAAGTCATGTTGGGAGCATGTCACCAACCACTGCAATTCATGCTGGGGGAATTCATATGATTGAGAAGCCTAAACGTCTCAGACGTAAGCCTAGATTCCTTTGCAGGACTTGCGAAGGAAGTCACCTTACTCGTTTGTGTCCTGTTACTGCTGGGATACCAGAAGCGTGGGGCTCACCTAAGGGCCCTTCGGGTTTTGAGGCATATATGTTTTCACAACACTCCATTCCTTCTTTGGTTGATACAACAATCATGCCGATGCAATCTTCGGTTGACACCTCTTTTCCTTTAGGGGTTGATGTGTCCTTTGACCTTATTGTCTCACATCCCATTCAACCTATGGTCATGTCAATGCAATCTTCGAATGACACCTCTCCTATGTTCAGGGGTGATGCGTCTCTTGAACTTGTTGTCTCACATCTTGTTCAACCAATGGTCGTGTCGATGCAATCTTCGACCGACAACACTCCTATTTTTTGGGGTGATACACCTCTTGAACTTGTTTTCTCGCATCCTATTCAACCAATGGTTGAGGAAGTGGTGGTATCGATGCAATATTCGATCAACCCCACTCTTCTCTTGGAGAGTGATAAGTCTAAGGAAGTAGTCGCGCTAATGCAATTTTTGGTTGATCCCGCTCTTTTGGTTTTGGTTTTTTACCTTCTATGCCATGTCCTTAGCAGTTCTACTACTTCACCTTATGAACAAGAGAGAGTTTTACTCTTCCCGAGTTCTCTCCCTATAAGTCTTGACGAGGTTCCCTTTGATTGGGATGGTCTTGTGGGGTATCCAATGCCTTCTTATATGTATTTTCCAAGAAGAGACATTATCCTATATATCACAGAGATGATAACCTCTGTTAGCACTTTGTCCTCCTCAACTTGGATATCTTTGGGTCTTCCCAAGCATGTGTTGGTTCTTCATAATATACTGACATTCCACAAGAGGTTTGCACAGAAGCCTTGGTCTCCCCCATGGCTTACCGCCTAGAATCTTCCTAACAAGTCTCAGTTAATAAATTTTCCGACTCGTCCAAAAACTGAAAAGATCACCGAGTGATTTGTCCCTTTCACACTTGTTAACATTGGATTTGAAAGATCATGAGTCCTATTTAATCTCTTTTCTGATTCACTATAAAAAAATAGAAAAGATTGCTGAGTGAACTTGACTTTTTCACACTCGTAAATTGGATTTGAAAAGACGTCTATTTGGCACAAGTTTACCCCTTTTTCACACCAAGTAGACTAAAATATATAAAAAAGGACATTTTTTGGTGTTAAGTTGTGATTGCATCTCATGCCCTCACTTGATGTATTGAGATGTTATCTGGTTATCGCTTTGCATTATAAACCATTGCCTAAGCAGTTTGCATCCTCAACCAAGCATAGCCTTGTTTTTATCCTTCAAAATTTGACACCCTATACCCTGGAGGGAACATCACCCCGAGTGTCCACCTCCTGCATGCATTTCCTTGCATTGAGAATAGGTACGTTCCACTGCTGGAAATAGTTTTTCTTATTTGCGACACTCGTTCCCTCCGCTGTATCATAGCATTCACTTGTTATGAAAAAACAAAAAAAGACTGGTGGGAAGGGAGTACTATATTGTAATTGGCAGCAGTCATGTCACCTTTGAACATAGCACAAAGTTATTGAGTCCTTGCATCAACATAATTTTGGGTTTAGCATGGCCTTAGGAAGCTGATCTCGTTACAGAATTTTCTCTATCGACTGGTTAATATTCCAGTCACTATAGAGAACATTATGGATGCCTCCTGCATCTAGTTGTCACGTAATTAAGTCTATTTTTCCAGAGTCCACCATATGTCTCATGCTCTTGTTCAAAGGAATTCTATCAACTTGTGTCGACCACTCCTTAGAAATATTGAGTTTGCATGTCAGCCATACCCTCAGTTTGTCTCAGAATCACATGATACTTTGGTCTTATGATGCACCTTGGCCCTACTTTCATCATTGGCAGGTCACCTTGAACCCAACAATCGACATTTCATCATGGGTCATTGACTGGGTGGTTTCCTTTGTGTTCGACAGCAAGACATCTATTCACACTTTGGGATTCGTGCAGTGTCTTGGATGCCATTAGCCTTATTGTTGGTTTCCTCACCTTTGTCAGCAATTTTCATCGTTGGTTGCTATTCATAGGGTCTTTTTTATGTACTGCTTGCATTTGGCACACGTGAAAGATGCACAGGGTCGTTGGTTTGTGAACGTGTTCTTCGTCCGATATCCACCAAATCATGAAGCTCATGCTTTGTTCCTCGTGCTGACTGATGAGAGATGCCTTAATTCTCTCCTTTCAATGAGCCTCTTTCTATCGACTTCAACTCATGTATTCTAGATACGAGACCTAGAGTTTTATGAGTACCTTGAGGCTTTCAGTCATTAGTGGTAGGATTTCTCACCATTGACAGATGGGAATACATCAATGTCTCCTGATCAATGGATCTCTCAAGTGTTCGACACCAACTCCTTTATTCACATTTGTAGAGATGTACTTGGTGCCTTGATACCTACTTTCATCATTGGTAGGTTGTCTCGTTTTTGTTAATGGTATACCTCAACGATTGGTAATCAAATGATGTCTCATCGTGTTCAACCTCAACTCATTTATTCACATGATGTAGACTTGCAACATTGGCGGATTGTATTGAAGACTTGAAGACATCACTTTGTGGATGCAACTTTCCTGAGTTGTTGCTTCCATTTCATTGGACCAGTACCTATTTGACTTCAACAATCATGGGATATTAGATTGTACTCCATGGTATACATATATCTTCAGATTGATTTTTAGACTGGTTTCACTGGGCCTTGTTCGTGACTATGATAGCTATTAGCATGTATCCGCATTTATACTTTCCTACTCATGGCCATGAACACTTGTTGGTATATTTTCCACATGGATCTACATTGTATTCTTGGCAGCCATGTATGCAAAGTCAGTACATAATGTAATGAGCAATTGCGTTCGTCCAACTAGTTCTCTACCACTCTACTTTTGGGTAACTTATAATGTATTTCGGCCATCGTAGATACTCCTTTGATCTCACACATTAGGTGGAATCTATTATAGCAAGATTTGCCTCACCATTACTATCTTGCATAGAGGGCCTTTTTCCATTTCCCTATGCAGACTTATCAACCCTTTTTTGATAAATCCAGAGCCAAAAATATATATTTTTCCACATATATGCTCCCTAACTGCTTTGCAAGATGTGTATATGCTTTCTTCTCCACTATAGCTCGCATATATCAGGATTTGTGCCAGAAAATAAAAAATGAGGTTAGGTTTCCATGTCACGATAAAAGATCTCTGATATTTGGCCTTCCATATACTGGAAACATTCTGACTCGGCCCTTCAGTTGCATTCTGGAGGCTATAAGAGCACAATTTCGAGCTATGGAAAAAGAGGAGAAAGCATTCAACTTTGAGAGAAAAGTTACTCTGGATAAATTACTTCATATTGAATCTGCATCCCTTTGTCCCTCAATTATGAACACAGTGTTCATCCCCCAAGCTCTTTCCTTATTGTCGAGAGGACCTCATTACCTCTTTGCTATGAGCTTGCCTTTGGTGGAGGATTGAAGTGGTGGAGACCTAGTTGGAAGGAACTTGGTTTCTTGGTTTCCAACTGTGCCGAAACGAAAGTCTATAATGTTGATACTTCTGTTGATCAATTATTAATAGAAATACTCCTTTTTCATCCTATCAATATCTTGCAAATATATGATTATTATCCATGAGCATGTTTGTAATTTTTATTAATGGATTGTGCTATCTGATGTGCTAACTCATTTTATATATTGTCACTATATGCTTGGATCGCTTGTTTGTTGAGAACTTCTTGCAGGTGTAAAGCTTTGGGTCAAAGTGCTCAACAGTGGAATGACATCGAATGATTGGTTCAAGGTAGGATTCTTCCTTGTATTGCACATTAGTTTATATAGCACATGTTGGAATTGATTTGATTTCTGCATTCATACCTGTCTGTTGTGGTTTACCCTTGGCCATAGAGAGTTTTTCCCTTGTAACAACACAAATCTTGTCAACTAAGTAGAGTAGTTCTCACTAGAGAAACAGATCTAGGCACAAAGCTTTCACAATTTTAGTTCGGATCTTTGCACAGAGCTTCTTCTTCCTCAGTTCCCAACAATCATAGTTTCAGGTCCCGACAACAGAACCATTTGTTGGCACAGGGGAAAAACTAGGGTTCAACGCTACAACAACGCACCAAAAAAACCCTAACTACCGGCCCTTTCGACAACACCTGTGAAGCAGATGAAGTCTCACCCAAGGTAGAAGCAGGGGTGATTGCAAGACTCAGGTGTCTACAACCTTAGCTAGGACACATACCTGTGATTATAATACTTAATAGATCACTTAACACCATTAGTTCATCATTGTTTAACCAATATCTACTCCATAGAGAAAACAAAGTATCGCAACATTCACCATGATCTGATGTATTTAAGCACTTAGCATATATAAATGGATTAGATCTAGCAGATTCAAGAACTAAGCATATTCACCTATATCAGATCTAACATCCAGATTCATCATAAGCACAAAGCACAAATAGATCTGTCTATCTATCTATATCAAACACTTATCAAATAACACATAAATACATTAGAACATGACAAAGAGTAGAATAACAAAGTATTTACGTGGTTCACCCCCACCCTGGGGATACGTTCACCAACTCTTCTTCTTTATTAGCTTCAACTAGTCATCTACATGCACATAACCACAAAACCCTACTCCGCATAGGATAGGAGATCTGTGGGCACCTCGCCAGATCCTCCTTCCCCGAGGTAGGTCTAGCACAAATCCTTTCACAGTCTATTACAACCACTTGCACTTAGCTCTACAAGTTTCTCACAATATGCACAGAGCATCTACAAACCATACTTTCACTTAGTTTATCATCCTTACACCACATAGATGCATATTCCCCTATCCTTACATTTCCTAGACATCTATTTATACTTTAAAAAATAGGTCTAAACATGGGTAAACCCATGGGACAATATCCCATTCCCATTACATATTCCCAAATCCCAAAAAGGACCCAAAAAGGGGTTGAGATCCCATGATCTCTACTTCGTCTTGCGCTCTGTCTTCGATGAGCTGTCGAATTCCCAAAATAGGTCAACATGAACAAGAATCTCCTAGAACTTAGTCAAGGGCCAACAATGTTTTTCTGCTTTAAATGTGAAAATGGAGGACATCTTGAATTTGAATGCCCATATTTGAAAATTGAAAGTGATGAGATAGAAAATCCCAATGAAGTAGTATATAGTCAACAAAAAAGAGAAATTGAAGAAGAAATCATCACCTTGAAGATCCAACTTGAAGAAGAAAGAATAACAAAAGATGTAATGAAGATCCATATTAAGAAGAAAGAAGAGGACTATGAGAAGCTTGAAGAAGAAGTTGCTATGTTAAGAGTAAAAGTTATCAAACTCAAAAAAAAAATGAAGAAGCATCAGATCATTAGTAAAGATAGTTGAAGAGAAATGTCATAGGTCATCGAAAGGGAAAAGTGAAGAGAAGCCTAATATTTATGGAGAAGTCATTAAAGGATATATAAAGAAGGAAGAATGCAAGCCCCTAAAGAATAATATTCCAAAAGGACAAAAGACTCAAGAAGAAGACTACAAAAGAGATGGACATCAAATAACACCTTCCACATTCAGACAACCAAGAATATTCACTCATAATTAAGGAGTCAATAGAAGAAAAGATCATGATCAATCAAAGCATGATTTCAGAAAGACTACAACACAAAGAAGATCATCCACTCTTGGGTATGTAAATTTATTTTATGGTCATTGTTTTTATTGTGCTAACTTTGGACATATGGTCATTGTTTTTATTGCACTAATAAAGAGTAGGTGAAGAAAGATTAGGTCCTATAGATCACAAGATTTGAAGTAGCACGAGAAAGAAAAGAAGAGAATGTGAATAAAGAACTGGCCCAAGAAATTGTACTTTCAGGAATTATAGTGCAAAATCAATCCACATGCAGAAAGAAAGAAGTCAGAGTTCAAAATGATGATGTATTCACAGACAAAGAGGAAGATTACACTGCATCAGAGAAAGTATTTTTCTAATCCATTTGTCTTGGAGACTCCCATGTAATATGAATATTAGACAAGGGGATTTTATGCAGTAGCTGAGACAGATGGGTCAACATTGTGGAAAATTGAGTATCAGAGTCTTGGATAGTATGGAAAGATATGGATTTGTAAGAAAATTTAGTAGGTTTGGACATATATATGACAGTGGATGAAATCATGGTTTTATAGATTGATTCATAGATTGATTCAGAGAGTGTTTCATAGATAAAGGAATATTATCATAATGGATGATAATAATAAATGAATATTTGAATTCTTATTCTTGAATGTTTTTTATATATGTTAGTTGATTACACAAGGAATCACAAATGGAAAATAAATCCAAAAGGATGCAGGTATAGGAAGAACCATACTGATATACACATAAACATGCAGAGAATTCATCAAAGAGAGAGATATTCTAAAAGGAAGATTAGTAGCACACAAACAAGGAGACACACCTACTGGGGGAGATATTCTTTTAACCAAGATTGGTTAGAGCAGGTATAGTGTTATATCAATAGAGGGAGTTAAATTTTTCTCAAAGGGAGAGAGAGAGTAATGAGAGGCATGAATATAGGGGGAGAATCCCCAAGGACAATTTAGATGGGCAGAGAAACCCAAAGGACAATGCAGATAGGGTGAGTAGCCCCAAGGAGAGATACCCTTTTCCATTGATGTCAAAGGGGGAGAAATAGAAACATTGATGATGAGTATGATCATGAGTGTTTTCATGAATAAGTGTTGCCATCAATATATTTTTTTCCATCAATGCTAAAGGGGGATATTGTCATACAATTGGTTTAGATTGATGACCAGTTGGTTGTCATTGATGTCAACCCTTGGAGAGTGATATTGTGATATTGTAGATTGATGTAAACCCTTAGAGTTTGATGTCAACCCTTGGGTATGTCCGGTATCACATTCTGGTAGGTCCAGAGGTATGGGTAAGGAATCCAAGTTTGTTTGAGGAATAATGTAATGAAGATCAGTGAATTTGTAGGTGAGACTATTCTAGATGGATAATACATGTCATATCATTTCTGATGATATGTGGTACATCACACAGTTCCTCATGGTTTAGGAGATATGTCTTAGTAAATTTGGAGAAACCTCATGAGCTATCTAGAAGCCCCTAGAAATTCAAAGAAGTCAAATTATTCTAGAAGCTCCTAGAAGAAGTTGACTAGTCAAAGTGGTTGCAACTAGGTGTTAATCATGAGTTAAATTGTTGTAAAAAGAAAGTAATTAAAATTAAATTAGTCACAACTAGAAGTGGCGAGTACAATATTTGTGGATAAAGTGGTTGTTAGTGGACAAAGTAGTCAGAAGTGGGTTATCCATAAAATAAGGAAGTTGGGTAAAATGGTTAGAAGATAACCCCTAGAGGAAGCTATGTGGAGAGTATAAATAAGATAACAAGGGTATCTTATTATCACCTAATGAGCACATTGAATAGCTATTATTTTGTGAAAGGTTTATGCAGGTAGTCATTGATACATGTAAAGTTACGCAAGTCTGAGGTAGCAAAGGAGGGTTGACGATGAAAGTTTCAGAGTTGCATAATTTCTGAAAAAACCGTAGTTTTTGAGGTTTATGCAGGCTGTAGTGGAGGAAGGAACGCACATACGTGGGCTATAGTAGAGGAAGGAGAATACATACACGGGTTGTAGTGGAGGAAGGCACGTACATACATGGGTTGTAGTAGAGGAATTCATGTACAATTGTAGAATTCATGAAAAGTTGAGTTTATGAGGGTGCTAGGTCCTTAGAGTTTGAAAGAAAACTCCTTGGAAGTTCTACAGTGATCAAGTACAACAAATCTATCTACAAGTTCAAAAAGGTTTGTCATATTCTTAAGTGTAGTTGGATATTATTGTCGACATGAGATATGGTTATGGGAGATTGACGATTTTCCTTAGAGAGGCTACTGGTTGTATGACACTTACTGTATGGGCTAGATCTATAGAAATATAGTGTAGGTATGTCTGGTATTTATCATTGGTACATCTTATTGGTTTGAGTGTTCTTGCATATCTTGTATTTCTTGGTACATGGTTAAGGGTTTTTGTGGTACATGGTAAAGGGATTTTGGTTATGATGTATTGCTGAAGTTGTTGGTTTAGTTTGAGGCTGCATATCAGTGAGGGTTTTATCTCTAGTTTATTTGAGGGTTTATTACACATTATTATGATTGTATGCACATGTATGGCACATGACTAGAGAGACATATATGCACATGGTTTGAGTAATATTCTTGTGATATTGGGTATGAGATCTATGTTATCAGATCCTATCTATTGAGGATATTATTGGTATAGTTTGAGGTTTCATTACAGCGAGGGTTTGATGCAAGAGTTTATGGTATTTGGTTTATGGAGAGAATGGTGTATTTCTACATGTATCTTTTTGGTTATCTTGGTGATATTGTGCATATGGTTGAAAGTGGTTTTAGTGATTGATCTTGGTGAGTAGATCTGATTTGGTTGATGAGATTCATGAGACAGGTTCTTGTGAGAGGTTGTGTTGTGCATAGTTGATGTAATTGTGTTGGTACATATTGTTGGTATAGGTTTTGTGCATGGTTGATGCATTGGTTGATGGTACAGGTTGAGGTATAGGTTGATGGATGATTGATGCATGGTGAAGGTTGTTGTGACAGTGACAGGTTGGATAGGTTGATAGGTTACAGTCGTATATTTCACAGTGAAAGTGTGGCGGTGGTTTCATCATTTATTTTCCATTTATATTTCAGGGTGGTTGGATGGGGCAAGGAAAGGGGTTTGTAGCCTCCTTTCAGTTTGAGCCGAAAAATTAGGGAGTTGGAGCTTCCTTCAGGTTGGAGCTTGATAACTAGGTGGTTGTAGCCACCTTCTGGTTGTAGCTGGAAAAACCAGCGGGTTGTATCCTCCTTTTGGTTGGATCTAGAGAATTAGAGAGTTGGAGCTTCCTTGAATGTAATTCTTTACATATAAGAAAAGCATTTTGTGGTTTTCTCCCACATTGGATTTCCACGTAAATATTGGTGTACTGTGCATTGTGTGGATGTGTTTTTTATTGTTTATTATGCATTGATGGATGTTAATGTTTATGATACAGTAATATATCGATGATGGACATATGAACATGGATGAATAAGTAAAAATAATATACATTGTGGTTTAAAGGATTAATAAGTGGTATAATTTCTCATTACTGATTCAACCCCCCCCTCAGTAATCCAAAAAATTCCTCCATTAAACCAGTGTCAACAAGGTTTTATCTCAATCTCTGGTTCAACTAAAAACTCTTTCTAGCAACCTGGTGCCAATTACAACCCATGACCTTCTTTTCATGCTGCCAATTAGCTAATGACGCAACCTCGACTACCATTTTTGGCAATGTTGCATTTTCTAGACTTGTCCAAGTTGATGAATGACCCCATTCATCATGACCCTAGTTGGCTTGTGGTCCCAATCAAAATACCTTAGGACATACCCAAGTTTGAGGGGGAAAATGGTGAGGATCCACATGACCATGTAATGATGTTACACTTGTGGTGTTCATCCAACTCGCTTATTGACGATTCAATTCGATTGTGTTTGTTATAGTACATACTCTTACTGGAGGTGCTACCAAGTGGTACATTGAACTTGAAAGGGGGAAGTACTTGAATTTTTGTGATTTATCCATGGTTTTCTTAAACCATTTCCAACTCCCTATCCGGTACAACATCGAGACATAATTTCTAGCCAATTTTGAGAAAGATAAGGCCACACACATTTATGATCATATCCAGGAATTGAGGAGAAGGAAGATCTTTATTAAAGCTACAGTTCCACTAGAGTTTCTCCTTGAGTGATTCCTAGAATCTCTACTCTCGTACAATTTGAAGGATGTTGAAACTTCGGGAGTGTTTTTGAAAGAACAAGCGATCTTTCAGGTGCAACAGCTAGAGCTCATTTACTATCAATCAAGCATGCTCTAGGAGATTATGCCGTATGCACTCATGTATACTCTTGACTTGGAATATCCAAAGTCTAACCCACATGTTGATGACATAGTGTGTTCTTCTCAAACTAAAGTTGCAAATGTGACTACGATCTAGATTAAAAAACTTTTTATTCAACAACCTATGGCTAGTCCGACCTCTGACTTGACCACCCCGGCCACCTAGTATTCAGATGTACATTCTATGCAAGTGAAGACTTCGAAGGGTCCTCATCATCCCAACAAGACGAAGAAAAGTGTAGTGGGGGTAATAACAGAGAATATGATAAGAATGTTGAGGGGGCTCAAGAGGAAAAAAGGAAAGTGAAATTTCCTTACAATATTTGTGATGAATATCACCTTACACAGCAGTGTCGATAGATGGAAGAATCCCAACATCTTATAGAGTTAAATCAACAACAACAACCTATTGTGTTGAAGAATCCATTTCCACAAGGGAAAAATTTGTAGGGTGGTTCTTCCAACTTAAACCTGCAAGGGGGCACTTCAAGTGCACCTCTGTCTGATGGATATCAAGGAGTAGTGAATATGCTTAGCCATTCGAATCTAAAGGATGTAGATTTTTTGACAAGATATCAGAATTATGATAATCTAGAGTTGACTGAGAAGTGTAAGAAGGATTCAGAAGATCATCCCCCTCTTCACATAGATAATACTAAGAAAGAGACAATGTCATGCATACCTAAGGGTGTCTATAAATATACAATGCATAACCCTAATGCGAGAGCCTCCCCCAATTATTCGATTGTCGAGGATTTGGCTTAGACGCACTGTGAAATGTCCACTTTGGGGGTGATCCAAAGTTTCCCCTCGTAGCGCACTGCATTATTGTCTATCATAGGAGTTGTCATAATGAATTTTGATGCTACTGAAGTGAATCCCTGCCTTCCCTATCATGTATCTTTCTAGGTTGGTGTTGTTTGCAACTATATTTTAGTTAAGAGAACTATTGTTGATGAGGGTGCTTCAATGTGCCTAATGTCCTTATCATGTTGGAAATCTATTAGTTATCTTGAGATTACCTCCTCTCCTACCCTCTTGACTGCCTTCGATGGATGATCATTTCAACCACATGGTATGATATCTTCTTGTCCATTTAAGTTAGGGGGGAAATCCATTTGCATGGAGGTTGAAGTAGTCGATGCACCACTTGACTATAATATGTTGTTAGGAAGAAAAAGGACATATGCCATGACAGTTTTCATCTCAACAATATTCCATATTATATGTTTTCCCCACAAGGAAAGAATTGTAACCATTTATCAGGTGGCATCCAACTTTTTTGATGCGACAAATAGCTCAAGGTCCACCGTCCCATGGATCAAAAACTCTCAATCGATAACTGAGAGAATCAGTTGTGGAATGTATCCTTCACTCTTGGGATATTTTTATTTTTCTACACCAATTTCATATGTTCACACCACTCCAGTTGGCTTCAAGAATCCAGGTTCTAGGACTTCCGTCAATAGGGTCGCTTTTTTGAGAATGTCATATACACATGATCTATGGACACTACCCTCACCATATGGTTCATTTGAAGGTCGAGTCCATCCCGGGATGGCCAAACCTTTGTCAACAAATGAAGCATTTTATCAACCCATTCAGTGGGCCATGCCGGACCCAGGTCAAGCTCCCTCAATTATGGAGGAGAATGATATTTTTCCCGATCCGGTTTGGGCTCAAAACCCGTCAATCTCCCAAGACTTTTTAGACATCGTATTGTCATCAAATGAAGCTATTATCAAGGCAATGGTTGGAGATGAAAGGCCATGGGGGGATATGCTTCATAGATCATATTTCCTCCCTGAACTCGGTTGCATAGAGAATGGATATTTTAAGTTAGCTACCATTAGAAGTGTTTATAAGACATTCAATCCCTTGTCTAGACATGGTGTCTACACCGAAGGAAATATGGATAATATATTTGAGATGATCCCAATCAACATACATAGGAATCTCGATGTCATTGAAAACGTCTTCATCAGAGCATAATTCTCACAAGACAGGATCATTATGTACACGACACTTTTTAAATAGTTTCGAGATGTGTTTGCATGGTATTACGAGGTAATTCTTGACATCGACCCTTAGATATTTCAGCATGAAATTCGAACCTACGAAAATGAAAAGCCGATTCAAGAAACGATGATACTTGTAAACCCTAGGAAGGTGACAAAAATAAAAGAAAAGGTGGAAAATCGACTTAATGTGGGCTTCATATACCTCATTCCTTTGATGGAATGGGTCTCCAACCTAGCCCATTTGATAAAAATAAGGGTACAATTCATGTATGCATGGATTTATGGGACTTGTATAAGGCTTGTCCCAATGATAACTTTCTAACGCCATTCATCAACCATATTTTAGATGATTGCGTAGGAAGCAAAATATTTTCGTTTATGGATGGTTTTTCTGGTTATAATCGGATTGAGATTTGTCCGACGGACAAGCACAAGAAACCTTTATATGTCCCTAGGGAACCTTTGCTTATAATAATATGCCCTTTGGTCTTAAAAATGCTGGTGCTACATTCCAGCGGGCCATGATGTTCACTTTTCATGACTTGACACATATAGTGGAGGAATACTTAGATTATCTTACAACTCATTCGTAGAAAAGATCCCAACATCTCTTACACCTCCTCTTGTTTTTTGAACGATTTTGTTACTATCAAATCCAATTGAATCCACACAAGTGTATATTTTGTGTGACCTCTGGTTTTCTTCCTAGAATCATCGTTTTGATGAAGAGGATCATGGTTGGTCCCTTAAAGGTTGAGGAAATAATTCAGTTGGCTCCCCTGTGTACGATTAGACAACTTCAGAGCCTACAAGGAAAGGAAAATTTCCTTCGACAATTCATGTCAAACTATGCTGTTGGAGCAAGAAATTTTGGGAGTTAAGCACAATAAGAGAGGAAGAATGGACCAAAGGAATCAATGCACACTAGAAAGGAAGGAAGATCGGTGTGACAAAGGACAGAGGAAGCAACATGCCAGGAAAGAAGGAAGATCAATGTAAGGAACGGTTGGTTCGAAGACCAACCATGCAGAAGGAAGTTATAAAGTGGACAAGTGGAGTCCACTTAGAATTAGGGTTTTTGATTCATAATGTAAGCGTTTTTACCCATTTTGTAGTATAAATAGAAGACATATGAGGGAGATTGAGGTATCTTTGTAACATGAATGTCCTTTTTGATGGTGAAGAGCTTACTTTTGGAAGACCTTTTTCTAGTCTTGAGTATTTGGTATGTTCAATTATGGAGCTAATGGAGTCAGTTTTGAGATATAACTGAGGTTCAGGTCACAAGATTTGGAGCTTGGTGCGACTTTGTTCAACCTCACCATTCTTAAACCATATGATGTAATGTGTGCAACATTATTTTGATGAAGAATAAGAAATAAGAAAAAGATCTTTGTGGATGCAACCTAGGGGGGTGAACCATGGTAAAAATGGTGTCTTTATGTGTGATGTGTTCTTTTATATTATTTATAATGAATGAATGGTTATATGAATGCAACTATTAGTATTTATTTACAACGTGTCTTAAAATAAATATGTAGAATATATGATATTAAATGAGTAAAATTGTTGATATGATGAATGTTGTGGTAGAATTCATGTTAAAATAAAAGATAAGTAAAAAGAACATCCATGTTGGAAGCAGGCCAAAGTGGAAAGAAAGATTATTTTGGGAAAGAAGGCATGCACGAGGAAAACGACTCCTGGAAGGAAGAGAAGCACGCGTGCATGCATGGAAGACGTAACGAAGTTAGGGTTAGGGTTTTTTCAATACATTGTAATGGTTGGCGAGCCAGAAACATATAAATATAGATACCTAGGTCTCATAGAGGGGAGATGAGATGTAATATTTTTCTATATGACCTAATTTTGTAAGATGTTGAGCTAGAGAGGAATAAGGAGGGTAGATCTTGAGGGTTAGATCGCGAGATGAGGATCCCGGTGTGACCTAGTCCGCCTCATAATAGATCTCGACCTGACTAAGGAGAGTTGTAAAGCACATGGCACTGTAGTTTTGGAACTATTATAATGAAAGAGATAAGAGACAAATATTTGTGGGTGTAGCCTAGGTCAGGTGAACCACAGTAACACCTATGTTATGTGATTAAATGCATGTGTTTCTTTACTATCTTCAATAATTATTTTTTTACTAAACAAATGAGTTGATTACATTGCATGCGTGATCGTGAATGACAATTTGTTGCATTAATAATTTAAGTAGAACCCTCAAAATAGATTTCCCAGATCCCCACTCGATGTTGGGATGAAAACGCATGAGTATTGCAGCCACCCATTACGACTATCTCGAGTGATATTGCGCAATGCACTCTGTGCGCTGCATTTCCTTCTGGTTTACTAGGAGGGATGATAGTTTTAGAGGCTTTGTTGGAACCCCAAACAAACATGAACCCTGGGTTACTCAAGATAAAGATATAAATTCATAGAAGAATAATAACCAACAAATGGTTTCGTTTTCATTGGTTGGAATAGTAGAGGATTGAGTAGATGGGATTTTTGAAGATCTGTTAAGAGATACGTAAGACCTACAGGAGGTGGATCACGAGAATACTAAAACAGATGAAAAAAAAAATGATCCACTAGAAGGGGATGTTGAGACCATGGAATCCCACAAAATAAGAGATCGAAAGCTGGCTAAATAAAAAAGAGTTGGACTTGGAATAAAAAGATAACATAAACCCTAGAGTAACACCGCACAAATATCTCAAGAAATACGTGTTTACTGATTTGCATGAATTTTTTTTCTGTGATTTTCCACACTTATTGTAGGCATGGATACTAAGGTTGAAGGATAACCACAGAGTGAATTGGATCCGAAAGTTAGAGTGGACCTCAGTACAAATTGAGCAATTACAATAGGTGAACAACAAATTCACCCGCGCAGTAGATTTTTGGCTCGAAAGTAAAGACGCGTAGCGAAATATGAAGAAGAGAGATATAGCCACGAGGGAAGTCTTGGCGAGTGATGAATAAGAGGTATAGGATCTCCGGGATGTGGAGAAGATAACGGAAATCCTGCGCACAACATATGAGAGGAAGACGAGAGGGATAAGAGCAGGAAGAGAAGGAAACAATCCTATCCATATTAATATTAGTGTGGACCCCATAAACCCATGTGCGACTAATACACTAAAGAGAACACCATCGTTTAGAAAACCGCATTTCAGAGGAAGAAAGATAGTAGGAAGTACATCTACACAAGGAACAACAACTAAAGGAGCCAATTCATGAAGCACTAGTCAAGTATCTACACTGTGTGAAGGTAGTAGTTCAACATTCAGGATGGTAGGACATGATCCCACCATCAGGTTACCACAATTCAAAGGAGAATTGTCAGAAGACTCGAAAAAACATTTGTTTATCTGTGAGAATATTTGAGAAGTGAAATAGATCACATACAAATATACTAAACTGACACAGCTAGAGATTACACTAAGGGATCGTACACTACATGGGTATATGAGTTTAGCTACAAACAACCCACCAGGGACAATGAGAACGGTTGCAGACATCAAGAAATTGTTGATAAATGAGTTCCAGAAGCCAAGTTCAGAAAATTAGTACATGAACAAAATGATAGAAATAAGACATAAACTGGGAGAATCCATATGGGAGGTTGACCAGGGACTCAAGCGAATGAAAGGAAAGTTGAAATATCTCATGACCGATATGCAACACAGACACCTATTTGTGAATTCACTGCTATGCCACTTGAAATACCCATTGCGACAACAAAATTTTCAGACATATGCAGAGGCTCTGCAGGCATCCCTGCAACTCAAAGAAAACCAATATCAACAGACAGATCTAGCCATCAAAGAAATAAAGGAGGATTTGAATAACTTAACATTCCAACTTAACCAAAAAAAATTCAAGGAAAAATGAGAAGCCTTTTTGTGTACCACATGCAGGACAAAAGGACACCACAAGAATGAATGTCCAACATTCACGTAGTATATGGCAGCAGGAATTCCAAATCTGTTACCAACAAGAGGACTATGGTGCGAAATCTGTAAGAAACTAGGTCATGATCCATATAATTTCCCAATGATGCAGAAATACCAAACAGTCCCAAAGAGTTCATATTGCAACTTTTGCAAGTCAGTGGGCCACTGTGACAAAGATTGTAGAACTTTGGATTTGATGCGAGAGAGGAAATTATATGCATATAGAGTGTAGGAAGAAATGATGATTGGGAAAGCCACACCATAATTTAACCAAGTTTCAGCCCCATAAAAAAATGCATATCAACAATATAATACTGCACAGTAACCATATAATACTGTGCAACCACTGTAAAACACAATGCAACCTCAGTACAATACTGTGCAGTGCAATCAAGCGCCTCAGTATAACACACTGAGAGGAGATCGAGCTGGCTACAACGGTGGAGGGTGAGAGAGGAGAGGATTTGGAAGAGGTAGAGGACCAATGGTGTGTCACAATTGTCAACAATTGGGACATTATGCAAGGGAATGTCCACTTCCACTAGCAACGTCTATGTATTGTCGCACATTAGACCATGATACAAAAGAATTCCCAACACCATTAATAAAGATCGAGGAAAAGAGGAATCGGAAAAATCAAAACATTCAATGGATTTCAGCAGAAGCGAGGGATGAAGGATAGAATATCAACATAGTTACGCATGGAGGAGCTAAAACAGGAAATGATGCAGCTCAACAAGAACTAGTAAAACATCAGTGGGTAAAGAAGCATGCCGAACCAACGAGACAGTTCGATGCGCAGAATGAGGACACATTTAAGAAAGCTAGACAAGAATTCTTGAAGCAAGACACCGCGTTGACTTCAACTGTGTAGCAAAGAAAGGAAGCACTAGAGTACGATATGCCTCCAATATTGGATCATACCAACGAAATGCAACCCATGGGACTAGTAAGTACAATCAAAGGATTTTTGCAATCATATGTAAAACTATTGAATGATCCATCAACTATCAAAATATTACAAACCATATTAGAGAGATGTAGCATAGAGACAGAAGGAAAACTAGAACAGAAAGCAATCAATCACCTACATACAAGGAGAAGAACAAGTAGGGGGTTCAGGCTGAATTCCAACATCAGAGATTTCAACATGGGATATATTATACTAGATCTAGGATATGAATTCAATGTACTACCAAAGAAGACATGGCAATGTATGGGAGATCCCACATTAGGATATTCATCGGTTCAACTGGAACTAGTGAGCCAACACAGATTCCTACCAATCGGTAGGCTGAAAGGAGTGACAATAGACCTTGATGGAGTGCACACTAAAGCATACTTTGAAGTGATTGAAATAGTGGATGGAACAACACCATATCCAACGTTTCTTGGCTTGGATTGGGCATTTGATAACCAGGCTATAATCAACTTAAAGACAAAAAAAATGACATTTGAGTCAGGGGAATACAAAGTCATTGCACCATTGGACCCATTAGAAGGAAATAAGCCAGTTTTACAAAACAATTGTGTGTGATGAGGATCATGGATGATTTTAGGGG
>ML811713.1:0-25319 GCA_009831015.1 Picea engelmannii | reverse complement strand
TTTCTTCATCAAACTTTGGTTGGAGAGAAATATTTTCCTGTTCTACAATACTACGTTACTCAATGAGTACTCCTTGTATTTGTGTCAAATCCTGGGTGTCTTGTTGTGTTTCTTCCTGTACTCATCGAAAAAAATCTTTGACTCTATCGGCTAGGAGGTGGAGTTGAGCTGGCTCATCTCCCAATTCTGGTTCTCTCGACGCAGTGGAGACTGCATGACTGGACTGTAGGGCTTGCTGTACCCCTCAAATTTCAGTCTCAATTCGATCATACATCTCTTCTTGCTTTTCTTCTTGTTTCTCTGCTATTTCTAGCGAAGCATCTTGCAGGGCTGCTATGAGGAATTCAAAGTCATCAGAGGTGAGGATGGTTTGCATCTTGGTCATGGTGGCCTTCGATTTCTTCCGGGAAGAAGGTTTTAGAGGCAAACCTTTCCTCTTCTTCAGGGGGTCAACTTTGTCTCCTTGATTTTGTTGAACTTATTTATCATTCAACTCTTTGCCATCACCTCCTTGCTCTGGTGATATGGAATAAGTCTTCATGGATGCACTGTCTGTCTCTTGGACCTCTTCAGTCTTCTTTGTTCTACTAGGTTCAAGCATATCCTGTGCAGTTTCTGGTCTGTCAATGTTAGATATCTCTACAGGTTCTATTGGAATAAGGAGGTCCGCCGACCAGTCCTTTGTGATCTCCTCCAAGTCCTCCTCTATCATCTTGTAGTAGGATTGAAGCTGTTGCTTGTGTTCATCGACGCATGCTGTGATGTAAATAAAATTTCGGTCTATGTTGAACTTCATCAAAGTTCAGAATTGGTGTAGAGTGTTCGGATTCATGCGAGGCTCAGACTGTATGGATATCTTCAGTTGATTGTAGTAGGTATGGAAAACAACATTTGACTGCCACTGTTTATACATGTCGCTTGAGTACCACATTGTACTGAACTTCGTGGCCAGTGGTTCAAAAGGCTTGATGTCCAGGAAGGTCGTACCTTCCGACATCTCCCAAGAAATAAAGTATATAAGGATCAAGAGCCAGATGAAATGAAATTCACATCCTTGATATTGTGCTTCTCTATAGTCGAGTTCCAATTGGTTTACCAAGTACTTCGTCTAGTTCATATGAAGGCCTTCCACGCACTTCCCTACGAGGTTGACTGCAAAACCGATGACTTGGGTAGGGCGGTTATTTCATAGTAACTTCCCTACAATCAATTGACAGGCGAGGCACACTGTGCCACTCGAGAGAGAAGCTACCTTTTATCCTCACATGCCCTTCTTGACATCGCCATAAGTGTCCTTGATCTTTTGTGCTAGAGTGCGATCCATGGATTTTTCGGGGTAAAACTCCTGTGGATCAGGTCCTTGCATACTCAAGCTCGTGATCCGATTGATCAATGTCATATCAATCGTTATAGGATGGTTTAACCACAAATAACTGCCATGGTAACAAGACAACAACAACTTGACACATGCATTCACCTCCTGGTGTCGTCCGAAGTGAGGAATCTTCATGATGTTCAATAGGGTGGACTACGCGAGGTTCATAGTCCTTGACTCGGGAATTATCTTCAAATTCTTCCCCTTATTTCTGGTCAGGTACTTATGTGGGGCAAGCATGTTATAGACTTTGTGATCTCTAAGGTTGAAGTCGCTAAACTTCAACACTGCACTTTTATCTTGGTCTGCTCAAACTGCGCTTATCCCATTCAAGAGGTACGCCATAACCAAGGTGTATTTGAAATCTCTGGGCACACTGTCTCGATTTACTGTGCTGCTCAGAGGTGGAATATAGGTGGGTAATATACTCAGGATCAATTTGGCATTAGCTATATCATCCCTGTTCTTGGTTCGCTTTTCATCTGATGGCCGGGATGGTCTGGCTCCGTGAGCAGTGAACATAGAGGTTGGTAGTCCTCTCGTCGATGATGCTTTTACACCTATAGACATTGACATGAATCTTTCAGTCATGAGGTCGATCGAAACTTCTTCAGAAAATTTCTCGGCAGCGCTGAACTTGTCCGACATACACACTCGAGGTTGGAAATCTTCGGGTTTGGAGGTTAACTTAGACACAGTAATAGGATAGAGGGAAATAGCGCAATGACCACTATGTAAAATCAACAAGTCTGTGAGATCAAATTCATGATTGGGAAAAGTGTTCTCGGTGGATGGAGCGACAGGATAAATAGGTAACTCGACAATGGGTTGCTTGCAATGGGTATGAAGCCTTCATTAACTCTGTTCTGTCCATTATGGTTTGGTCCCAATGGTCATATGGCTATATTTCTATCCATAAATTTCTTTCTACCCATTCAGAGTGTTGGTTTAATGGTTACAATGTCCTCAACGACTATATTGCTTCATCATGGTGAAGTGCCATGTGTCACCATTGTGATATCCCGACAAAGCTCCAATTCTACAAATTTTCCTTCTGCAAGGTTCCCTATGGAACCTTCTACAACTTTCCAATCTTAGTTCTCTTCTTACTTAGATTTCTAGCCTTCTTCCTAGTGAGCTTCATCTCAGCATGCCTTTTTCCATTCTGATTCGTATCTTCTTTTGGCATAGTTACTTCACGTTGTTGAGATTATTTCCTAATATTCGAGGGTGATCCTTCTTCTTTATCTGGAATAGGTACTTCAATATTCTGTGGGTCATCTAGTGTTCTTGCAAGTTTTACATCTAGGTCTCCATTGCTAAACAAATTCGATATGTTCTTATGTTCTTCAATCAAGTGTGCGATCCTTCTAGTCATGAATTATTTAAACTCTTGCTTCTTCTACTCTAAAGCTTCTTCTTCTTCTTGTCGTCTGGCATGATCTCTTTCAATCCAAGGTTTTCCTAATAGCATGGTAAATGGGGCATTGTTCTCAATAAATCTAATAATCTCAAAATCTTCCTCTATTGAAGTTCCATTGGCATTCATAGGTATTCAAGTGATCTTTCCACATAGGTTTATCAACTTTCCTTTGAATAGTCCTATTCCTCCTAAGGAAGGAATCATAACAGGCCTCCCTATATCTTCCCAGGTTCTCTCTATCATAATATTCACCTTTGTTTCCTCATCTAGGACACAGTCAATTTCGAAGTCTCCTATTCTCGCTTCAAGGCATTCCTTTTCTTTGAAGAGATCTGATAATATGACATGTCATTGGTCATTCATGGTTTCTTTCATCTGTAGCAATACTTTCTCTAATTCTTTCTGAGATTCTGTCATAATCTTAGTTTCTAGACCTGCCTTAGGGTTTTCTTGGCTCATATTCATTCTTTCAACCTTAAAAATCATTCTAGGGAAACCCAATACTTCATGGTCCATAGCTTTGCAACAAAGACAACTAGGTCTTCTCCCAGGGCATTCCTTAGCAATATGCCCCAGTTTTCTGAAACTGTAACAGAGAGTCAATCCTCTCTTTCTTTTAAATGATCCCTATCCTTTCCTATTCTATGCGCTAGGATCATGGTAGCTAACCTAAAAACATTTCTTTCTAGGATCCTGCATACACTTATTAGTCCAAACATTCTGTCTATGCATAGGTATAACATATTTTTCAGTATTCTTATCATATCTACTCATATCAAATCTTCTTTCATCTATTAATACCCTAGTTTTCAAGATAGGATAGAATCTATCAAACATACCTAGATCCATACCGTCGAAACAAAAATTTCCACTTATCTTACTTCTATAGAGCACAAAGCTTTCAGATCTAGAACTTTTCAATATTCTTACCTTTATCAGAGCACAGAGCTTTCAGATCTTGCCTCTTTTAATAAAAAAGTCTCACTTTTAACTTTCTCAGAGCACAAAGCTTTCAGATCTAGAACTTTTCAATATTCTTACCTTTATTAGAGCACAGAGCTTTCAGATCTTGCCTCTTTTAATAAAAAAGTCTCACTTTTAACTTTCTCAGAGCACAAAGCTTTCAGATCTTACCTCTTTTCTTCAGATCAGACTTCTTTTCCTTAGCACATGTTATAGCAAGATTTGCCTCACCATTTCTATATTGCACAGAGGGCCTTTTTCCATTTCCCTATGCAGACTTATCAACCCCTTTTTGATAAATCCAGAGCCAAAAATATATATTTTTCCACATATACGCTCCTTAACTGCTTTGCAAGATGCGTATATGCTTGCTGCTCCACTACAACTCACGTATATTGGGATTTGTGCCAGAAAATACAAAATGAGGTTGGGTTTCCATGTCACAACAGAAGATATCTGATCTTTGGCCTTCCATATATTGGAAATGTTCTGACTTGGCCCTTCAGTTGAATTCTAGAGGGTATAAGAGCACAATTTCGAGCTATGGAAAAAGAGGACAAAGCATTCAAATTTGAGAGCAAAGTTACTCTGGAGAAATTACTTCATATTGAGTTTGCATCCCTTTGTCCCTCAAGTCTGAACATAGTGTTCAGCCCCCAAGCTCTTTTCTTATTGTCGAGAGAACCTCATTACCTCTTTTCTATGAGCTTGCCTTTGGTGGAGGATTGAAGTGGTGGAGACCCAGTTGGAAGGAACTTGGTTTCTTGGTTTCGAACCGTGCTAACACGGAAGTCTGTAATGATGATACTTCTGTTGATCAATTATTAATAGAAATACTCCTTTCTCGTCCTATCGATTTCTTGAAAATATATGATTATTATCCATGGGCATTTTTGTAATGTTTATTAATGGATTGTGCTATCTAATGTGCTAACTCATTTTATATATTGTCACTATATACTTGCATCACTTGTTTGTTGAGAACTTCTTGCAGGTGTAAAGCTTTGGGTCAAAGTGCTCAATGGTGGAACAACATCAAACAATTGGATTGAGGTAGGATTCTTCCTTGTATTTCACATTAGTTTATATAACACATGTTGGAATTGAGTTGATTTCTGCAGTCATACCTGTCTGTTGTGGTTTACCCTTGGCCATAGAGAGTTTTTCCCTTGTAACAGAATTGGCGACTCCACTGGGGAAGATCTTACTTCTAAGGATTGGAGTATTTTTTCTTCTTACATTGCTCTATTTCCTTTATGTTTCTTGTCATATCATAGTTGGACAGAGTCTGTTCACTCTGGGTCTAAGTTTTTTACCCTTTTACCCTTGCCTATCCTTGTTTTAAAATATATACTCCCTTTTTCTCCTGACAACCGCGTATACACGCTTGCTGTCCCATTGCAAGAGGCGTATATATGCCCTTTTCTCTTGAACAATCGTGTATACCACTTCCCCTTGCTTGCTTTCTTGGTTTAGTGACTGCTGGGTAGGTTTTGAGGATCACTGAGCCTTCTTAGGTCTCTGTGGTGCCTTTTGAGATTATCTGTGATGGCAGGAAACCTGTTTGGAGTTGATTTTTTGGGCGGTGTCTTTCTCTTTGTTTTCCATTTTTGATTTGTCCTTGGTAGTTGGGCTGTCTGCTTAGCTGCTTGGTATTATGCTTGATTGATTTCTTTTATACATAGTATAAGTTATATATCAAGTCGCTTATTAGTCCATGCATTTTATTTTTAATACACTGAAAAAAAATAAAATAGGTATTTTGCATTGGTTGGTATTTTTTTCTTGAAACCTTTATCATTAGCTTAGCACATTTAGTGAAAGATTGCATTTTACTTCTGAGTTGCAAAGTTAAAATTGAAGATTGCACTGTTTTTATTTAGCATATCATTCACTGAAAAGTTAAAGTTAGGATTTGCATTATATCTATTTTTATTTTTATTCAAAGTCATAACACCATGAGTTTCATTTCCATACCTTTTTGAGTAATCACGGCCAATAAAATTTATACTTTAAACTAAAATTGATTAGTAACGATTTTATTGTTTAGGGTGCACAAACTAGCCTAGGATTTAGTGCCTTGGAATAGGATTTTGTGAGTAAACTTCTCCAAGTCAATTAAATCAACATATGTGTCTGAGATCGGGAGTTGAGAAGTCCATTTATAATTGGTAATATCAGGAGGCTCCACTCACACCAGAGTTAATCACGAGGTCGCACAAAGTTAGTTGAAGGGATAACCCCTAGATACTCACCTACTGTCATAGATATTTCTGTGGATTGATTCGTATTTGGGGATATTGCTAGTATCCATACCTTTGTGAGAGGTGGTGCTTTCAAGGTTTTGGGGTTTGCTACCCTACCCATACGGTGATCCAGACTTACGACTTCTCGCATGTGCATCAATTATACAGTGGTTTATTAGTTGATTGACTTAGGTATCTCATAGGTTACTTGCAGGGGTTATTCTGCTTGTACCCTGAGTCAGATAAGGGTCAGACAACACACAACCTTTATGGAGGATTATCTCTCTGGGGGGATCTGGTCGACTGGTTGTTAAGCCTACGAGGACCCTTATAACTGATTCAATTACCTCCAAATTTCAGTGGGGAGTCTTAGGTCCCTCTTGGATGAGACATACCTTCTTTAGCAAGGGAATCCACTCAACCACTTTAGCCTGTTTGCATGCATATTGGCCGTTTGACTTTTGGAGTGCTCCTTGACTACTAGTTGGCCTTAGGATTTTGTACTGAGTCTTCATTATCATGAACACTGGAGTTCCTTTTTATCCCTTGTTTACTACTACCCCCCCCATGAAATTCACTCATTTCATGGGTTCAGATCCTTCCGCTTTGCATTATGGTATGCAAAATTATGGTACTCAGTCTACGTGTTGGGTCCCTAATCCTTTTTCTCATGGTATGTATGATATGTCTTCGCACTTACCATACTCTATCTCACCTCCTTATGAAAATACAAGTTTTGGGTCTGGGGGCATGATGCCTCCTTATCCCTCTTCATTTGGTGGGAGTCATATCCTTCAAACACCTCTTACGATAGGAGGTTGGAATCTTCCTTCCTATGAATCCACTATGTGAGAAGTAAGTGCCCAATTAAGCAATCATTATACTTATCACACTCCGTCCACTTATCCTTCTTCTTCTATGTCAGTTCCTATGAACACTTTTCCAATGGCGGACCTCCGTCTGTCCTCCGATGTTTCATCCGAGGGGAGTTATTTTTATAGTATGGGAAACGCTCCTCATGAAGTTCCTTCACCTGGGGGTAACATATATCCTCACATGAGAAACCCTTATCATGTCGCTTTCTCTTCGCAAGCGGCTTCCTCAGTGTCTATGCCCTTACAACCCTTTATGAATCAGTATGGAAGAGGATATTGTCCTGCCGGACAGGGACAAGGCGTAAACTAGAATCCTTCCTATCTTACAATTTCTCAAAATCAATCTTTCCATGCACCTTGGACTCAAATTCACAATTCACTACCACCACCGTTGATAGTCATGTTGGATATTGGTCGATAACCTCTACAAGTCATGTTGAAGACTTGGAACCAGCCACTGCAAGTCATGATGGGGGCACAAGTCCAGTCACTACATGCCATACTGGCATTATATCACCAACCTTTGCTAGTCATGTTGGAGATTGGTCAACAACCTTTGCGAGTCATGTTGAAGACCTGCAACCAGCCGTTGCAAGTCATGTTGGGGGCACATGTCTGGTCACTGCTAGTCACACTGCACATCCATCACCAACCTCTGCTACTCATGTTGGGGATTCATCACCAACCTATGTTAGTCATGTTGGGGATTCATCACCAACCTCTGCTAGTCATGCTGGATATTTTCTACTAGCCTCTGCAAGTCATGTTGGGAGCATGTCACCAACCACTGCAATTCATGCTGGGGGAATTCATATGATTGAGAAGCCTAAACGTCTCAGACGTAAGCCTAGATTCCTTTGCAGGACTTGCGAAGGAAGTCACCTTACTCGTTTGTGTCCTGTTACTGCTGGGATACCAGAAGCGTGGGGCTCACCTAAGGGCCCTTCGGGTTTTGAGGCATATATGTTTTCACAACACTCCATTCCTTCTTTGGTTGATACAACAATCATGCCGATGCAATCTTCGGTTGACACCTCTTTTCCTTTAGGGGTTGATGTGTCCTTTGACCTTATTGTCTCACATCCCATTCAACCTATGGTCATGTCAATGCAATCTTCGAATGACACCTCTCCTATGTTCAGGGGTGATGCGTCTCTTGAACTTGTTGTCTCACATCTTGTTCAACCAATGGTCGTGTCGATGCAATCTTCGACCGACAACACTCCTATTTTTTGGGGTGATACACCTCTTGAACTTGTTTTCTCGCATCCTATTCAACCAATGGTTGAGGAAGTGGTGGTATCGATGCAATATTCGATCAACCCCACTCTTCTCTTGGAGAGTGATAAGTCTAAGGAAGTAGTCGCGCTAATGCAATTTTTGGTTGATCCCGCTCTTTTGGTTTTGGTTTTTTACCTTCTATGCCATGTCCTTAGCAGTTCTACTACTTCACCTTATGAACAAGAGAGAGTTTTACTCTTCCCGAGTTCTCTCCCTATAAGTCTTGACGAGGTTCCCTTTGATTGGGATGGTCTTGTGGGGTATCCAATGCCTTCTTATATGTATTTTCCAAGAAGAGACATTATCCTATATATCACAGAGATGATAACCTCTGTTAGCACTTTGTCCTCCTCAACTTGGATATCTTTGGGTCTTCCCAAGCATGTGTTGGTTCTTCATAATATACTGACATTCCACAAGAGGTTTGCACAGAAGCCTTGGTCTCCCCCATGGCTTACCGCCTAGAATCTTCCTAACAAGTCTCAGTTAATAAATTTTCCGACTCGTCCAAAAACTGAAAAGATCACCGAGTGATTTGTCCCTTTCACACTTGTTAACATTGGATTTGAAAGATCATGAGTCCTATTTAATCTCTTTTCTGATTCACTATAAAAAAATAGAAAAGATTGCTGAGTGAACTTGACTTTTTCACACTCGTAAATTGGATTTGAAAAGACGTCTATTTGGCACAAGTTTACCCCTTTTTCACACCAAGTAGACTAAAATATATAAAAAAGGACATTTTTTGGTGTTAAGTTGTGATTGCATCTCATGCCCTCACTTGATGTATTGAGATGTTATCTGGTTATCGCTTTGCATTATAAACCATTGCCTAAGCAGTTTGCATCCTCAACCAAGCATAGCCTTGTTTTTATCCTTCAAAATTTGACACCCTATACCCTGGAGGGAACATCACCCCGAGTGTCCACCTCCTGCATGCATTTCCTTGCATTGAGAATAGGTACGTTCCACTGCTGGAAATAGTTTTTCTTATTTGCGACACTCGTTCCCTCCGCTGTATCATAGCATTCACTTGTTATGAAAAAACAAAAAAAGACTGGTGGGAAGGGAGTACTATATTGTAATTGGCAGCAGTCATGTCACCTTTGAACATAGCACAAAGTTATTGAGTCCTTGCATCAACATAATTTTGGGTTTAGCATGGCCTTAGGAAGCTGATCTCGTTACAGAATTTTCTCTATCGACTGGTTAATATTCCAGTCACTATAGAGAACATTATGGATGCCTCCTGCATCTAGTTGTCACGTAATTAAGTCTATTTTTCCAGAGTCCACCATATGTCTCATGCTCTTGTTCAAAGGAATTCTATCAACTTGTGTCGACCACTCCTTAGAAATATTGAGTTTGCATGTCAGCCATACCCTCAGTTTGTCTCAGAATCACATGATACTTTGGTCTTATGATGCACCTTGGCCCTACTTTCATCATTGGCAGGTCACCTTGAACCCAACAATCGACATTTCATCATGGGTCATTGACTGGGTGGTTTCCTTTGTGTTCGACAGCAAGACATCTATTCACACTTTGGGATTCGTGCAGTGTCTTGGATGCCATTAGCCTTATTGTTGGTTTCCTCACCTTTGTCAGCAATTTTCATCGTTGGTTGCTATTCATAGGGTCTTTTTTATGTACTGCTTGCATTTGGCACACGTGAAAGATGCACAGGGTCGTTGGTTTGTGAACGTGTTCTTCGTCCGATATCCACCAAATCATGAAGCTCATGCTTTGTTCCTCGTGCTGACTGATGAGAGATGCCTTAATTCTCTCCTTTCAATGAGCCTCTTTCTATCGACTTCAACTCATGTATTCTAGATACGAGACCTAGAGTTTTATGAGTACCTTGAGGCTTTCAGTCATTAGTGGTAGGATTTCTCACCATTGACAGATGGGAATACATCAATGTCTCCTGATCAATGGATCTCTCAAGTGTTCGACACCAACTCCTTTATTCACATTTGTAGAGATGTACTTGGTGCCTTGATACCTACTTTCATCATTGGTAGGTTGTCTCGTTTTTGTTAATGGTATACCTCAACGATTGGTAATCAAATGATGTCTCATCGTGTTCAACCTCAACTCATTTATTCACATGATGTAGACTTGCAACATTGGCGGATTGTATTGAAGACTTGAAGACATCACTTTGTGGATGCAACTTTCCTGAGTTGTTGCTTCCATTTCATTGGACCAGTACCTATTTGACTTCAACAATCATGGGATATTAGATTGTACTCCATGGTATACATATATCTTCAGATTGATTTTTAGACTGGTTTCACTGGGCCTTGTTCGTGACTATGATAGCTATTAGCATGTATCCGCATTTATACTTTCCTACTCATGGCCATGAACACTTGTTGGTATATTTTCCACATGGATCTACATTGTATTCTTGGCAGCCATGTATGCAAAGTCAGTACATAATGTAATGAGCAATTGCGTTCGTCCAACTAGTTCTCTACCACTCTACTTTTGGGTAACTTATAATGTATTTCGGCCATCGTAGATACTCCTTTGATCTCACACATTAGGTGGAATCTATTATAGCAAGATTTGCCTCACCATTACTATCTTGCATAGAGGGCCTTTTTCCATTTCCCTATGCAGACTTATCAACCCTTTTTTGATAAATCCAGAGCCAAAAATATATATTTTTCCACATATATGCTCCCTAACTGCTTTGCAAGATGTGTATATGCTTTCTTCTCCACTATAGCTCGCATATATCAGGATTTGTGCCAGAAAATAAAAAATGAGGTTAGGTTTCCATGTCACGATAAAAGATCTCTGATATTTGGCCTTCCATATACTGGAAACATTCTGACTCGGCCCTTCAGTTGCATTCTGGAGGCTATAAGAGCACAATTTCGAGCTATGGAAAAAGAGGAGAAAGCATTCAACTTTGAGAGAAAAGTTACTCTGGATAAATTACTTCATATTGAATCTGCATCCCTTTGTCCCTCAATTATGAACACAGTGTTCATCCCCCAAGCTCTTTCCTTATTGTCGAGAGGACCTCATTACCTCTTTGCTATGAGCTTGCCTTTGGTGGAGGATTGAAGTGGTGGAGACCTAGTTGGAAGGAACTTGGTTTCTTGGTTTCCAACTGTGCCGAAACGAAAGTCTATAATGTTGATACTTCTGTTGATCAATTATTAATAGAAATACTCCTTTTTCATCCTATCAATATCTTGCAAATATATGATTATTATCCATGAGCATGTTTGTAATTTTTATTAATGGATTGTGCTATCTGATGTGCTAACTCATTTTATATATTGTCACTATATGCTTGGATCGCTTGTTTGTTGAGAACTTCTTGCAGGTGTAAAGCTTTGGGTCAAAGTGCTCAACAGTGGAATGACATCGAATGATTGGTTCAAGGTAGGATTCTTCCTTGTATTGCACATTAGTTTATATAGCACATGTTGGAATTGATTTGATTTCTGCATTCATACCTGTCTGTTGTGGTTTACCCTTGGCCATAGAGAGTTTTTCCCTTGTAACAACACAAATCTTGTCAACTAAGTAGAGTAGTTCTCACTAGAGAAACAGATCTAGGCACAAAGCTTTCACAATTTTAGTTCGGATCTTTGCACAGAGCTTCTTCTTCCTCAGTTCCCAACAATCATAGTTTCAGGTCCCGACAACAGAACCATTTGTTGGCACAGGGGAAAAACTAGGGTTCAACGCTACAACAACGCACCAAAAAAACCCTAACTACCGGCCCTTTCGACAACACCTGTGAAGCAGATGAAGTCTCACCCAAGGTAGAAGCAGGGGTGATTGCAAGACTCAGGTGTCTACAACCTTAGCTAGGACACATACCTGTGATTATAATACTTAATAGATCACTTAACACCATTAGTTCATCATTGTTTAACCAATATCTACTCCATAGAGAAAACAAAGTATCGCAACATTCACCATGATCTGATGTATTTAAGCACTTAGCATATATAAATGGATTAGATCTAGCAGATTCAAGAACTAAGCATATTCACCTATATCAGATCTAACATCCAGATTCATCATAAGCACAAAGCACAAATAGATCTGTCTATCTATCTATATCAAACACTTATCAAATAACACATAAATACATTAGAACATGACAAAGAGTAGAATAACAAAGTATTTACGTGGTTCACCCCCACCCTGGGGATACGTTCACCAACTCTTCTTCTTTATTAGCTTCAACTAGTCATCTACATGCACATAACCACAAAACCCTACTCCGCATAGGATAGGAGATCTGTGGGCACCTCGCCAGATCCTCCTTCCCCGAGGTAGGTCTAGCACAAATCCTTTCACAGTCTATTACAACCACTTGCACTTAGCTCTACAAGTTTCTCACAATATGCACAGAGCATCTACAAACCATACTTTCACTTAGTTTATCATCCTTACACCACATAGATGCATATTCCCCTATCCTTACATTTCCTAGACATCTATTTATACTTTAAAAAATAGGTCTAAACATGGGTAAACCCATGGGACAATATCCCATTCCCATTACATATTCCCAAATCCCAAAAAGGACCCAAAAAGGGGTTGAGATCCCATGATCTCTACTTCGTCTTGCGCTCTGTCTTCGATGAGCTGTCGAATTCCCAAAATAGGTCAACATGAACAAGAATCTCCTAGAACTTAGTCAAGGGCCAACAATGTTTTTCTGCTTTAAATGTGAAAATGGAGGACATCTTGAATTTGAATGCCCATATTTGAAAATTGAAAGTGATGAGATAGAAAATCCCAATGAAGTAGTATATAGTCAACAAAAAAGAGAAATTGAAGAAGAAATCATCACCTTGAAGATCCAACTTGAAGAAGAAAGAATAACAAAAGATGTAATGAAGATCCATATTAAGAAGAAAGAAGAGGACTATGAGAAGCTTGAAGAAGAAGTTGCTATGTTAAGAGTAAAAGTTATCAAACTCAAAAAAAAAATGAAGAAGCATCAGATCATTAGTAAAGATAGTTGAAGAGAAATGTCATAGGTCATCGAAAGGGAAAAGTGAAGAGAAGCCTAATATTTATGGAGAAGTCATTAAAGGATATATAAAGAAGGAAGAATGCAAGCCCCTAAAGAATAATATTCCAAAAGGACAAAAGACTCAAGAAGAAGACTACAAAAGAGATGGACATCAAATAACACCTTCCACATTCAGACAACCAAGAATATTCACTCATAATTAAGGAGTCAATAGAAGAAAAGATCATGATCAATCAAAGCATGATTTCAGAAAGACTACAACACAAAGAAGATCATCCACTCTTGGGTATGTAAATTTATTTTATGGTCATTGTTTTTATTGTGCTAACTTTGGACATATGGTCATTGTTTTTATTGCACTAATAAAGAGTAGGTGAAGAAAGATTAGGTCCTATAGATCACAAGATTTGAAGTAGCACGAGAAAGAAAAGAAGAGAATGTGAATAAAGAACTGGCCCAAGAAATTGTACTTTCAGGAATTATAGTGCAAAATCAATCCACATGCAGAAAGAAAGAAGTCAGAGTTCAAAATGATGATGTATTCACAGACAAAGAGGAAGATTACACTGCATCAGAGAAAGTATTTTTCTAATCCATTTGTCTTGGAGACTCCCATGTAATATGAATATTAGACAAGGGGATTTTATGCAGTAGCTGAGACAGATGGGTCAACATTGTGGAAAATTGAGTATCAGAGTCTTGGATAGTATGGAAAGATATGGATTTGTAAGAAAATTTAGTAGGTTTGGACATATATATGACAGTGGATGAAATCATGGTTTTATAGATTGATTCATAGATTGATTCAGAGAGTGTTTCATAGATAAAGGAATATTATCATAATGGATGATAATAATAAATGAATATTTGAATTCTTATTCTTGAATGTTTTTTATATATGTTAGTTGATTACACAAGGAATCACAAATGGAAAATAAATCCAAAAGGATGCAGGTATAGGAAGAACCATACTGATATACACATAAACATGCAGAGAATTCATCAAAGAGAGAGATATTCTAAAAGGAAGATTAGTAGCACACAAACAAGGAGACACACCTACTGGGGGAGATATTCTTTTAACCAAGATTGGTTAGAGCAGGTATAGTGTTATATCAATAGAGGGAGTTAAATTTTTCTCAAAGGGAGAGAGAGAGTAATGAGAGGCATGAATATAGGGGGAGAATCCCCAAGGACAATTTAGATGGGCAGAGAAACCCAAAGGACAATGCAGATAGGGTGAGTAGCCCCAAGGAGAGATACCCTTTTCCATTGATGTCAAAGGGGGAGAAATAGAAACATTGATGATGAGTATGATCATGAGTGTTTTCATGAATAAGTGTTGCCATCAATATATTTTTTTCCATCAATGCTAAAGGGGGATATTGTCATACAATTGGTTTAGATTGATGACCAGTTGGTTGTCATTGATGTCAACCCTTGGAGAGTGATATTGTGATATTGTAGATTGATGTAAACCCTTAGAGTTTGATGTCAACCCTTGGGTATGTCCGGTATCACATTCTGGTAGGTCCAGAGGTATGGGTAAGGAATCCAAGTTTGTTTGAGGAATAATGTAATGAAGATCAGTGAATTTGTAGGTGAGACTATTCTAGATGGATAATACATGTCATATCATTTCTGATGATATGTGGTACATCACACAGTTCCTCATGGTTTAGGAGATATGTCTTAGTAAATTTGGAGAAACCTCATGAGCTATCTAGAAGCCCCTAGAAATTCAAAGAAGTCAAATTATTCTAGAAGCTCCTAGAAGAAGTTGACTAGTCAAAGTGGTTGCAACTAGGTGTTAATCATGAGTTAAATTGTTGTAAAAAGAAAGTAATTAAAATTAAATTAGTCACAACTAGAAGTGGCGAGTACAATATTTGTGGATAAAGTGGTTGTTAGTGGACAAAGTAGTCAGAAGTGGGTTATCCATAAAATAAGGAAGTTGGGTAAAATGGTTAGAAGATAACCCCTAGAGGAAGCTATGTGGAGAGTATAAATAAGATAACAAGGGTATCTTATTATCACCTAATGAGCACATTGAATAGCTATTATTTTGTGAAAGGTTTATGCAGGTAGTCATTGATACATGTAAAGTTACGCAAGTCTGAGGTAGCAAAGGAGGGTTGACGATGAAAGTTTCAGAGTTGCATAATTTCTGAAAAAACCGTAGTTTTTGAGGTTTATGCAGGCTGTAGTGGAGGAAGGAACGCACATACGTGGGCTATAGTAGAGGAAGGAGAATACATACACGGGTTGTAGTGGAGGAAGGCACGTACATACATGGGTTGTAGTAGAGGAATTCATGTACAATTGTAGAATTCATGAAAAGTTGAGTTTATGAGGGTGCTAGGTCCTTAGAGTTTGAAAGAAAACTCCTTGGAAGTTCTACAGTGATCAAGTACAACAAATCTATCTACAAGTTCAAAAAGGTTTGTCATATTCTTAAGTGTAGTTGGATATTATTGTCGACATGAGATATGGTTATGGGAGATTGACGATTTTCCTTAGAGAGGCTACTGGTTGTATGACACTTACTGTATGGGCTAGATCTATAGAAATATAGTGTAGGTATGTCTGGTATTTATCATTGGTACATCTTATTGGTTTGAGTGTTCTTGCATATCTTGTATTTCTTGGTACATGGTTAAGGGTTTTTGTGGTACATGGTAAAGGGATTTTGGTTATGATGTATTGCTGAAGTTGTTGGTTTAGTTTGAGGCTGCATATCAGTGAGGGTTTTATCTCTAGTTTATTTGAGGGTTTATTACACATTATTATGATTGTATGCACATGTATGGCACATGACTAGAGAGACATATATGCACATGGTTTGAGTAATATTCTTGTGATATTGGGTATGAGATCTATGTTATCAGATCCTATCTATTGAGGATATTATTGGTATAGTTTGAGGTTTCATTACAGCGAGGGTTTGATGCAAGAGTTTATGGTATTTGGTTTATGGAGAGAATGGTGTATTTCTACATGTATCTTTTTGGTTATCTTGGTGATATTGTGCATATGGTTGAAAGTGGTTTTAGTGATTGATCTTGGTGAGTAGATCTGATTTGGTTGATGAGATTCATGAGACAGGTTCTTGTGAGAGGTTGTGTTGTGCATAGTTGATGTAATTGTGTTGGTACATATTGTTGGTATAGGTTTTGTGCATGGTTGATGCATTGGTTGATGGTACAGGTTGAGGTATAGGTTGATGGATGATTGATGCATGGTGAAGGTTGTTGTGACAGTGACAGGTTGGATAGGTTGATAGGTTACAGTCGTATATTTCACAGTGAAAGTGTGGCGGTGGTTTCATCATTTATTTTCCATTTATATTTCAGGGTGGTTGGATGGGGCAAGGAAAGGGGTTTGTAGCCTCCTTTCAGTTTGAGCCGAAAAATTAGGGAGTTGGAGCTTCCTTCAGGTTGGAGCTTGATAACTAGGTGGTTGTAGCCACCTTCTGGTTGTAGCTGGAAAAACCAGCGGGTTGTATCCTCCTTTTGGTTGGATCTAGAGAATTAGAGAGTTGGAGCTTCCTTGAATGTAATTCTTTACATATAAGAAAAGCATTTTGTGGTTTTCTCCCACATTGGATTTCCACGTAAATATTGGTGTACTGTGCATTGTGTGGATGTGTTTTTTATTGTTTATTATGCATTGATGGATGTTAATGTTTATGATACAGTAATATATCGATGATGGACATATGAACATGGATGAATAAGTAAAAATAATATACATTGTGGTTTAAAGGATTAATAAGTGGTATAATTTCTCATTACTGATTCAACCCCCCCCTCAGTAATCCAAAAAATTCCTCCATTAAACCAGTGTCAACAAGGTTTTATCTCAATCTCTGGTTCAACTAAAAACTCTTTCTAGCAACCTGGTGCCAATTACAACCCATGACCTTCTTTTCATGCTGCCAATTAGCTAATGACGCAACCTCGACTACCATTTTTGGCAATGTTGCATTTTCTAGACTTGTCCAAGTTGATGAATGACCCCATTCATCATGACCCTAGTTGGCTTGTGGTCCCAATCAAAATACCTTAGGACATACCCAAGTTTGAGGGGGAAAATGGTGAGGATCCACATGACCATGTAATGATGTTACACTTGTGGTGTTCATCCAACTCGCTTATTGACGATTCAATTCGATTGTGTTTGTTATAGTACATACTCTTACTGGAGGTGCTACCAAGTGGTACATTGAACTTGAAAGGGGGAAGTACTTGAATTTTTGTGATTTATCCATGGTTTTCTTAAACCATTTCCAACTCCCTATCCGGTACAACATCGAGACATAATTTCTAGCCAATTTTGAGAAAGATAAGGCCACACACATTTATGATCATATCCAGGAATTGAGGAGAAGGAAGATCTTTATTAAAGCTACAGTTCCACTAGAGTTTCTCCTTGAGTGATTCCTAGAATCTCTACTCTCGTACAATTTGAAGGATGTTGAAACTTCGGGAGTGTTTTTGAAAGAACAAGCGATCTTTCAGGTGCAACAGCTAGAGCTCATTTACTATCAATCAAGCATGCTCTAGGAGATTATGCCGTATGCACTCATGTATACTCTTGACTTGGAATATCCAAAGTCTAACCCACATGTTGATGACATAGTGTGTTCTTCTCAAACTAAAGTTGCAAATGTGACTACGATCTAGATTAAAAAACTTTTTATTCAACAACCTATGGCTAGTCCGACCTCTGACTTGACCACCCCGGCCACCTAGTATTCAGATGTACATTCTATGCAAGTGAAGACTTCGAAGGGTCCTCATCATCCCAACAAGACGAAGAAAAGTGTAGTGGGGGTAATAACAGAGAATATGATAAGAATGTTGAGGGGGCTCAAGAGGAAAAAAGGAAAGTGAAATTTCCTTACAATATTTGTGATGAATATCACCTTACACAGCAGTGTCGATAGATGGAAGAATCCCAACATCTTATAGAGTTAAATCAACAACAACAACCTATTGTGTTGAAGAATCCATTTCCACAAGGGAAAAATTTGTAGGGTGGTTCTTCCAACTTAAACCTGCAAGGGGGCACTTCAAGTGCACCTCTGTCTGATGGATATCAAGGAGTAGTGAATATGCTTAGCCATTCGAATCTAAAGGATGTAGATTTTTTGACAAGATATCAGAATTATGATAATCTAGAGTTGACTGAGAAGTGTAAGAAGGATTCAGAAGATCATCCCCCTCTTCACATAGATAATACTAAGAAAGAGACAATGTCATGCATACCTAAGGGTGTCTATAAATATACAATGCATAACCCTAATGCGAGAGCCTCCCCCAATTATTCGATTGTCGAGGATTTGGCTTAGACGCACTGTGAAATGTCCACTTTGGGGGTGATCCAAAGTTTCCCCTCGTAGCGCACTGCATTATTGTCTATCATAGGAGTTGTCATAATGAATTTTGATGCTACTGAAGTGAATCCCTGCCTTCCCTATCATGTATCTTTCTAGGTTGGTGTTGTTTGCAACTATATTTTAGTTAAGAGAACTATTGTTGATGAGGGTGCTTCAATGTGCCTAATGTCCTTATCATGTTGGAAATCTATTAGTTATCTTGAGATTACCTCCTCTCCTACCCTCTTGACTGCCTTCGATGGATGATCATTTCAACCACATGGTATGATATCTTCTTGTCCATTTAAGTTAGGGGGGAAATCCATTTGCATGGAGGTTGAAGTAGTCGATGCACCACTTGACTATAATATGTTGTTAGGAAGAAAAAGGACATATGCCATGACAGTTTTCATCTCAACAATATTCCATATTATATGTTTTCCCCACAAGGAAAGAATTGTAACCATTTATCAGGTGGCATCCAACTTTTTTGATGCGACAAATAGCTCAAGGTCCACCGTCCCATGGATCAAAAACTCTCAATCGATAACTGAGAGAATCAGTTGTGGAATGTATCCTTCACTCTTGGGATATTTTTATTTTTCTACACCAATTTCATATGTTCACACCACTCCAGTTGGCTTCAAGAATCCAGGTTCTAGGACTTCCGTCAATAGGGTCGCTTTTTTGAGAATGTCATATACACATGATCTATGGACACTACCCTCACCATATGGTTCATTTGAAGGTCGAGTCCATCCCGGGATGGCCAAACCTTTGTCAACAAATGAAGCATTTTATCAACCCATTCAGTGGGCCATGCCGGACCCAGGTCAAGCTCCCTCAATTATGGAGGAGAATGATATTTTTCCCGATCCGGTTTGGGCTCAAAACCCGTCAATCTCCCAAGACTTTTTAGACATCGTATTGTCATCAAATGAAGCTATTATCAAGGCAATGGTTGGAGATGAAAGGCCATGGGGGGATATGCTTCATAGATCATATTTCCTCCCTGAACTCGGTTGCATAGAGAATGGATATTTTAAGTTAGCTACCATTAGAAGTGTTTATAAGACATTCAATCCCTTGTCTAGACATGGTGTCTACACCGAAGGAAATATGGATAATATATTTGAGATGATCCCAATCAACATACATAGGAATCTCGATGTCATTGAAAACGTCTTCATCAGAGCATAATTCTCACAAGACAGGATCATTATGTACACGACACTTTTTAAATAGTTTCGAGATGTGTTTGCATGGTATTACGAGGTAATTCTTGACATCGACCCTTAGATATTTCAGCATGAAATTCGAACCTACGAAAATGAAAAGCCGATTCAAGAAACGATGATACTTGTAAACCCTAGGAAGGTGACAAAAATAAAAGAAAAGGTGGAAAATCGACTTAATGTGGGCTTCATATACCTCATTCCTTTGATGGAATGGGTCTCCAACCTAGCCCATTTGATAAAAATAAGGGTACAATTCATGTATGCATGGATTTATGGGACTTGTATAAGGCTTGTCCCAATGATAACTTTCTAACGCCATTCATCAACCATATTTTAGATGATTGCGTAGGAAGCAAAATATTTTCGTTTATGGATGGTTTTTCTGGTTATAATCGGATTGAGATTTGTCCGACGGACAAGCACAAGAAACCTTTATATGTCCCTAGGGAACCTTTGCTTATAATAATATGCCCTTTGGTCTTAAAAATGCTGGTGCTACATTCCAGCGGGCCATGATGTTCACTTTTCATGACTTGACACATATAGTGGAGGAATACTTAGATTATCTTACAACTCATTCGTAGAAAAGATCCCAACATCTCTTACACCTCCTCTTGTTTTTTGAACGATTTTGTTACTATCAAATCCAATTGAATCCACACAAGTGTATATTTTGTGTGACCTCTGGTTTTCTTCCTAGAATCATCGTTTTGATGAAGAGGATCATGGTTGGTCCCTTAAAGGTTGAGGAAATAATTCAGTTGGCTCCCCTGTGTACGATTAGACAACTTCAGAGCCTACAAGGAAAGGAAAATTTCCTTCGACAATTCATGTCAAACTATGCTGTTGGAGCAAGAAATTTTGGGAGTTAAGCACAATAAGAGAGGAAGAATGGACCAAAGGAATCAATGCACACTAGAAAGGAAGGAAGATCGGTGTGACAAAGGACAGAGGAAGCAACATGCCAGGAAAGAAGGAAGATCAATGTAAGGAACGGTTGGTTCGAAGACCAACCATGCAGAAGGAAGTTATAAAGTGGACAAGTGGAGTCCACTTAGAATTAGGGTTTTTGATTCATAATGTAAGCGTTTTTACCCATTTTGTAGTATAAATAGAAGACATATGAGGGAGATTGAGGTATCTTTGTAACATGAATGTCCTTTTTGATGGTGAAGAGCTTACTTTTGGAAGACCTTTTTCTAGTCTTGAGTATTTGGTATGTTCAATTATGGAGCTAATGGAGTCAGTTTTGAGATATAACTGAGGTTCAGGTCACAAGATTTGGAGCTTGGTGCGACTTTGTTCAACCTCACCATTCTTAAACCATATGATGTAATGTGTGCAACATTATTTTGATGAAGAATAAGAAATAAGAAAAAGATCTTTGTGGATGCAACCTAGGGGGGTGAACCATGGTAAAAATGGTGTCTTTATGTGTGATGTGTTCTTTTATATTATTTATAATGAATGAATGGTTATATGAATGCAACTATTAGTATTTATTTACAACGTGTCTTAAAATAAATATGTAGAATATATGATATTAAATGAGTAAAATTGTTGATATGATGAATGTTGTGGTAGAATTCATGTTAAAATAAAAGATAAGTAAAAAGAACATCCATGTTGGAAGCAGGCCAAAGTGGAAAGAAAGATTATTTTGGGAAAGAAGGCATGCACGAGGAAAACGACTCCTGGAAGGAAGAGAAGCACGCGTGCATGCATGGAAGACGTAACGAAGTTAGGGTTAGGGTTTTTTCAATACATTGTAATGGTTGGCGAGCCAGAAACATATAAATATAGATACCTAGGTCTCATAGAGGGGAGATGAGATGTAATATTTTTCTATATGACCTAATTTTGTAAGATGTTGAGCTAGAGAGGAATAAGGAGGGTAGATCTTGAGGGTTAGATCGCGAGATGAGGATCCCGGTGTGACCTAGTCCGCCTCATAATAGATCTCGACCTGACTAAGGAGAGTTGTAAAGCACATGGCACTGTAGTTTTGGAACTATTATAATGAAAGAGATAAGAGACAAATATTTGTGGGTGTAGCCTAGGTCAGGTGAACCACAGTAACACCTATGTTATGTGATTAAATGCATGTGTTTCTTTACTATCTTCAATAATTATTTTTTTACTAAACAAATGAGTTGATTACATTGCATGCGTGATCGTGAATGACAATTTGTTGCATTAATAATTTAAGTAGAACCCTCAAAATAGATTTCCCAGATCCCCACTCGATGTTGGGATGAAAACGCATGAGTATTGCAGCCACCCATTACGACTATCTCGAGTGATATTGCGCAATGCACTCTGTGCGCTGCATTTCCTTCTGGTTTACTAGGAGGGATGATAGTTTTAGAGGCTTTGTTGGAACCCCAAACAAACATGAACCCTGGGTTACTCAAGATAAAGATATAAATTCATAGAAGAATAATAACCAACAAATGGTTTCGTTTTCATTGGTTGGAATAGTAGAGGATTGAGTAGATGGGATTTTTGAAGATCTGTTAAGAGATACGTAAGACCTACAGGAGGTGGATCACGAGAATACTAAAACAGATGAAAAAAAAAATGATCCACTAGAAGGGGATGTTGAGACCATGGAATCCCACAAAATAAGAGATCGAAAGCTGGCTAAATAAAAAAGAGTTGGACTTGGAATAAAAAGATAACATAAACCCTAGAGTAACACCGCACAAATATCTCAAGAAATACGTGTTTACTGATTTGCATGAATTTTTTTTCTGTGATTTTCCACACTTATTGTAGGCATGGATACTAAGGTTGAAGGATAACCACAGAGTGAATTGGATCCGAAAGTTAGAGTGGACCTCAGTACAAATTGAGCAATTACAATAGGTGAACAACAAATTCACCCGCGCAGTAGATTTTTGGCTCGAAAGTAAAGACGCGTAGCGAAATATGAAGAAGAGAGATATAGCCACGAGGGAAGTCTTGGCGAGTGATGAATAAGAGGTATAGGATCTCCGGGATGTGGAGAAGATAACGGAAATCCTGCGCACAACATATGAGAGGAAGACGAGAGGGATAAGAGCAGGAAGAGAAGGAAACAATCCTATCCATATTAATATTAGTGTGGACCCCATAAACCCATGTGCGACTAATACACTAAAGAGAACACCATCGTTTAGAAAACCGCATTTCAGAGGAAGAAAGATAGTAGGAAGTACATCTACACAAGGAACAACAACTAAAGGAGCCAATTCATGAAGCACTAGTCAAGTATCTACACTGTGTGAAGGTAGTAGTTCAACATTCAGGATGGTAGGACATGATCCCACCATCAGGTTACCACAATTCAAAGGAGAATTGTCAGAAGACTCGAAAAAACATTTGTTTATCTGTGAGAATATTTGAGAAGTGAAATAGATCACATACAAATATACTAAACTGACACAGCTAGAGATTACACTAAGGGATCGTACACTACATGGGTATATGAGTTTAGCTACAAACAACCCACCAGGGACAATGAGAACGGTTGCAGACATCAAGAAATTGTTGATAAATGAGTTCCAGAAGCCAAGTTCAGAAAATTAGTACATGAACAAAATGATAGAAATAAGACATAAACTGGGAGAATCCATATGGGAGGTTGACCAGGGACTCAAGCGAATGAAAGGAAAGTTGAAATATCTCATGACCGATATGCAACACAGACACCTATTTGTGAATTCACTGCTATGCCACTTGAAATACCCATTGCGACAACAAAATTTTCAGACATATGCAGAGGCTCTGCAGGCATCCCTGCAACTCAAAGAAAACCAATATCAACAGACAGATCTAGCCATCAAAGAAATAAAGGAGGATTTGAATAACTTAACATTCCAACTTAACCAAAAAAAATTCAAGGAAAAATGAGAAGCCTTTTTGTGTACCACATGCAGGACAAAAGGACACCACAAGAATGAATGTCCAACATTCACGTAGTATATGGCAGCAGGAATTCCAAATCTGTTACCAACAAGAGGACTATGGTGCGAAATCTGTAAGAAACTAGGTCATGATCCATATAATTTCCCAATGATGCAGAAATACCAAACAGTCCCAAAGAGTTCATATTGCAACTTTTGCAAGTCAGTGGGCCACTGTGACAAAGATTGTAGAACTTTGGATTTGATGCGAGAGAGGAAATTATATGCATATAGAGTGTAGGAAGAAATGATGATTGGGAAAGCCACACCATAATTTAACCAAGTTTCAGCCCCATAAAAAAATGCATATCAACAATATAATACTGCACAGTAACCATATAATACTGTGCAACCACTGTAAAACACAATGCAACCTCAGTACAATACTGTGCAGTGCAATCAAGCGCCTCAGTATAACACACTGAGAGGAGATCGAGCTGGCTACAACGGTGGAGGGTGAGAGAGGAGAGGATTTGGAAGAGGTAGAGGACCAATGGTGTGTCACAATTGTCAACAATTGGGACATTATGCAAGGGAATGTCCACTTCCACTAGCAACGTCTATGTATTGTCGCACATTAGACCATGATACAAAAGAATTCCCAACACCATTAATAAAGATCGAGGAAAAGAGGAATCGGAAAAATCAAAACATTCAATGGATTTCAGCAGAAGCGAGGGATGAAGGATAGAATATCAACATAGTTACGCATGGAGGAGCTAAAACAGGAAATGATGCAGCTCAACAAGAACTAGTAAAACATCAGTGGGTAAAGAAGCATGCCGAACCAACGAGACAGTTCGATGCGCAGAATGAGGACACATTTAAGAAAGCTAGACAAGAATTCTTGAAGCAAGACACCGCGTTGACTTCAACTGTGTAGCAAAGAAAGGAAGCACTAGAGTACGATATGCCTCCAATATTGGATCATACCAACGAAATGCAACCCATGGGACTAGTAAGTACAATCAAAGGATTTTTGCAATCATATGTAAAACTATTGAATGATCCATCAACTATCAAAATATTACAAACCATATTAGAGAGATGTAGCATAGAGACAGAAGGAAAACTAGAACAGAAAGCAATCAATCACCTACATACAAGGAGAAGAACAAGTAGGGGGTTCAGGCTGAATTCCAACATCAGAGATTTCAACATGGGATATATTATACTAGATCTAGGATATGAATTCAATGTACTACCAAAGAAGACATGGCAATGTATGGGAGATCCCACATTAGGATATTCATCGGTTCAACTGGAACTAGTGAGCCAACACAGATTCCTACCAATCGGTAGGCTGAAAGGAGTGACAATAGACCTTGATGGAGTGCACACTAAAGCATACTTTGAAGTGATTGAAATAGTGGATGGAACAACACCATATCCAACGTTTCTTGGCTTGGATTGGGCATTTGATAACCAGGCTATAATCAACTTAAAGACAAAAAAAATGACATTTGAGTCAGGGGAATACAAAGTCATTGCACCATTGGACCCATTAGAAGGAAATAAGCCAGTTTTACAAAACAATTGTGTGTGATGAGGATCATGGATGATTTTAGGGG
>ML811712.1:180555-192995 GCA_009831015.1 Picea engelmannii | reverse complement strand
ATGTGTCATGAGTATAAAATATGTCACATAATATCATAGTGAAAAATATGTCATGTAATATCATAACAAAATGTCACATAATGAATGTCTAATTTAGCCTCCTTCTAGTAGGTTGTTTTTGTTTGTTTGTATATACTAGTAAGTACTCAAGAAAGGTTGAGAAAAATCATCTTCTACATTTTCTTGGTCATTTAGTTGATGACTTAGACTAATTGTTCACAAATTGTGTTATCCATCAACACCATTGCCTAGGAGAAAATAATATTGAACATTAAAACTTATAATTTAATATGTTAGTATCAATTCAACATAAAATTTAATTTTTTTATGGAACATTTTAATATAGCTCAAGATAAAACAAAAATCAACATAAAAATTTGATAATTACCATCAACATAGTTACCAACTTAACAAGAACTCTACATAGTTCTCATTTTGGGGGGGGTCAATTGTTTTACCCCATTTTGCAAAATCGTGCTACCGGTAGCACCCCCCTCCCTTTTTAGGTGGTTTTTTGATATTTTAAATTTTATGATACATAATGTTTCCACTTTTTTTTTTAAATGCTTGTTTTTCATCTACTTTCAAATTGTTCAATTTTGTTTTCTCAATGGTGTTTTTTCATCTATTTTCAATTTGTTTCAATTTTTTTTTTGTTCAATGGTGTTTTTAATATGTTTCCATGCTTCATCCAATGTTTAAAATGTTGTACACCATTTATTTTTTTAAATTTAAGATTTTTCATATAATTATTTGTCCTTAATTAATTTATGGTTCCATACTTTTTTTTTTTTGTAAGTCAGTGTAGAAATCTATATTACTTGTAGAAAATATTGTACAAAATGGGGATCCTGGGCTGGCTAAAAGGAAACCAGAACATGGGACCCTTGCTACTAGTTTTAATAATCACTCTGGAGGTATCTCATCTACCAAAAAATGGAAACCAGACCGGACCTTCCTTATCCAGTCTAAGATGCATAGTCATAAAGAGCTAACTAAGAGCTTCAAAACAAACCAAAATCTACTATAGAACTTAACTATCCTTCTACATCCTAGGAATAACTTCCATTAAATATAACAAAGTTCATTGACCGAGATCTAAGAGTCGTTACAGCACATGGGGATGATCCTTCCCCCCACCCGCTTGGCCCTTGTTGTCCTCCTTTAGGGAGACTGTTATGGTTTTCCTGATCTGGGCTGGTGCTCCTTGTCCATCCACAGGTGTAATGTCCATATGATGGATGTATCTCAGGTAAAGGTGGAACTGTGCTGCCAACCACTCTTGTTTGCTTTTTTGGTCCTTTTCAACCTCCACTAGCAGCTTGATAATCATTTCCAGACCATTAAGTTGACGCTAGAACTTGTCCAACATTGTCTTAATCTCCCGATGGTCTTCCTGTCTTGCCTCCTCCCGCTCTGATTTAAATTTTCCAATAAACATCTTGGTGAACCAAGCAGTCTCTACCATTTTATGGTAGAGGTTCTACTTGGGACACGTAGCCCCCAGGTTCGTCACCCAATCTACTTCCTGCGCCATCTCACCCCATTCTTTGCCGCTCTTCTCCTCCTTTATTTCCTCTTCCCACCTGTTAATTTTTGCCTTCTCCTTCGACGAGACCAATTTATTGAAGGTGTTCTCCGCTTCTCTCCCACCCTACTCAATCCTAATTAAGTGCCTCAAAATTTTTGGGATCTCCTTCCCCAGGGGACTTCTCTTCCTCTGCGTGTGCTTCAGGGGCACCATTTTTCTTTGTTTCCCCTGGACCCTACTCTGCCAGTTCTTCCTACTTCTCACTTCGCTATTCTCCTTACCTAATATTATCTTGAGGCTATAATAACCCTTACTCTTTAACCCCTTCTGGTTGAAATCTTGTCTGTTGGCCTTCTTCTTATAGTGTTTCCTCCTCTGCGGGCCTGTACCTCCTATCAATTTTTTCCCGAGGTGGTGAGCTCGCCCTTCATTATTTGCTGGTAAGGATACGCTTCCCATGATGTTACAACCTCTTCCCCTATCCTTTCCTATGCCCTTACTCTCTTGGGAGCCGGTCATTCTTATCCTCGTACTTATCCCTGGGGCCGGTGATTCTTCCCTAGTTATCACCATCTCCTCATGCCTTTATTCCTCCTGAGTATCCCTCTTGCTGCCTGGTCATTCTATATTTCTTTCACCACGACCCTTGTTGATGTTTCGTACTACCTTCCGTCCGCCCACCTACTTCCTATCATTTTCCCACATGATAATTGGTGGCCAAGTGTTATGACAATCATGTTCTTCCTAGGTCCCATGTCCGGTCGAGACGCCTCACGTCATACTCCTCGATGTGGCCCTCATCTCTGAAGATGCCACCATGATATCTAGCCACCAGGTGGATGCAATCTATTCTAAGTTTCCCCCTGGGTATTCTGGTCCAGGTCTCATCTAGTTCCTGGCCCTCCCTGTTAACCCCCTCGTTGGCTAGCCTATCTTCTAGTGCATTCGTCGACCTACGAATCCAACTAAACTCCACCATGTTCAGGGTTCTCATATGCTCCTTGATTTTTTTTAGGGATTGCGCAAGGCGCCAATGCCGTTGCACCTTTCCCACCTTGGTTCCATACTGGAGTTTCTTCATCGTGTTGATAACCATAGTCGAGTCTCCTTCCATGATGGTATTTGTCATACCTTCTCTTCGCAGAATGTCTAGGTCGAGCTCCAGGGATCCAAACTCTGTTGTGTTGTTTGTTGAATTGCTTATCCTCCCCGCATACAGGCAAATGATAGTTCCTCCACTATCTCTTGTTACTCCACCTACTCTTGGCATTCCCGGATTGCCTTTCGTCACCCCCTCAAAATTCAGTTTGAGGAATCTTGTCGGAGGAGGAGCCCAGGTACTAACTCCTGTCTGGATCTGCGGGCCATGGGCCACAGGTATGCTATAGCTCCAGTCTTTCAAATAGAATAGTTCTAAAATTCAGAAGTCTTGATCTGTGATTTGAGTTTTGGCATTGTTAAGGTTAAGGCTCTGCACTGTTTCTCTTATCTGAGAGACAATTGTATCCTTTATCCGCTTTGCCAGTTGGATTTCATTCCTAAAAATTCGTCTATTCCATTCCTTCCAAGTCTCCCATATAACCATCCCCGGCGTCAGACCCCAACAGAGGTTCACCACCTCATTTTCGCTATACCTCTCTTTCATGTATTTGATTGTCTCTTTGATATCCCCCCTGACTCGATTCGATTAGCAGTAAATACAGGCCACTCAATCCCAGATCTCGGATGTATAGTTGCATTCATCGAGGAGATGATTCGTCGACTCTTCCTTGACCTCAAAAAGGTGGCACCATGAGGGACCTATGAAAACCCTTTTTGTTAGGTTCTCCCAGGTCAGTATCCTCTTGTGTAGGACTAGACATTTGAACATTTTGATTTTTGGCCACTGGGGGCCCTTCCACATCCTCTCCTAGTGTGGCTCTAGGTTTTCTTGGTCCTGGCCTGCTATGTAGTACAAATCCTCTTTTAGGTTGAATTCGCCCCCATTTTTCCTTCCCCACCTCAATTGGTCCTCTTCTTCCGAGACCCCAATTTTCCTTTTCCCCAATTCCTCCTCAGCCTCTTTCGTCACTGTTTCGATCTGAGCTCTATTTTGTGGGTTCAGTTTGTCCCATATCCTCCATTGGGCGTTCCCATCCCTTTGCTTCCAATACTGATGGAATTTCATTTTTCCTTGCCTAACCATCGTCTGTTTGAGCTCCTCCCTATCCTGAGCTTTCATTCTGGGTTCCTATTGCCACGTGTCCTACCAGACCCTCATTATTATCCCATTCCTGACTTCCCAAAAGATGTGACTCTGTATCCAGTTTTTTTTTCTCTAGGATAGATTCCAGATGGTTGACCCCTTCCTTGTTCCCATGAACTTGATCTTCTCCTGGTTGTTGACTTTTGGGGCGTATTTAGCCTTCCACATATTTTTCCATGGCGTCGAGCTTTCCTTTACCCATCTCCACCACAACTTTGTCCCATAAGCCTCATTGGTTACCTGTGGGTCTTGTAACTCGAGGCCCCCTTTGTTGTTCGGTCTACACACCTTGTCCCATGCCACCAAGGCCCATTTATTTTTATCATCTGCTCCTCTCCATAGGAAATCTCTTTGGATGGATCTGATTTTTTGTATGATTCCTTTGGGGGTTGGAAACACCGACATCATAAATTTCGAGATTTCTTGTAAGACCGCTTTAGTGAGGATTAGTCGTCCTATAAGGTTTAGAGTTGTGTACGTCCAATTCTTTACCCGCTCCTGCAATTTCTTGATAACTCCTTCCTATGTTGCATTCCTACACGCCCTATCTATTAGGGGGACTCCAAAATATTTCGTTGGGAGTGTTTTACGTTCAAACCCCAGAATGTTGGTCAGGTTCCTTTGGATTGCAGGATTTGTATTGAAAAAATAGATCATGGATTTGGAGTGATTAATTTCAACCCTTGAGGCCTCTCCGAACTCCTCTAAGATTTTTTTATAAGCCTTAGCTTCCTTTACCATGGGGGTGCAATGGAGCAGGGTGTCATCCACGAACTATTGGTGTGTTGAGGTTGGGCAATCTTCTAATGGTTTGAGGCCTTTTATTTCTCCTGCAACCATTGCATTTTTTGTACTCCTGCTTAGCCATTCCATCATTAGAATGAATAGGAAGGGGGATAATGGATCCACTTGTCTTATGCCTCTCGTTGGATATAAAGGTTTGGCTAGGGCTCCATTAACTAAGAATGAGAAGCTTGTTGTAGAAAATAGGTTTATGATCCATTTAATCCAATGCTGGTCGAAACCAAAAGCTTCCATCATCTTCGCTATGTAGCACCAACTTATTTTTTCATAAGCCTTTTCCAGGTCCAGCTGGATTAGCATCCCCCCTTTCCTTTGACTTTTCAGTGTGTGTATTATTTCATGGGCTTGTATGATTTTATCGAGAATCAGTCTCCCTTCCACAAAGCTGCATGTTCCTGTGAAATCAGGGTTGGAAGGAGTGGTTTTAATCTATTGGCTATGACTTTGGAAATTATCTTATACACCACATTGCACAGAGTTATCGGCTTCATTTTATTTTGGCTTCGTTTGATTTTGGCTTCGTTTTATTGCACAGAGCGATCTAGAGTTTTGGATTCGTTTTATTTTGGGATCAGAGTGATCATCGTGGAGGATGGAGGATTCGTTTTATTTTGATCAGAGGGATCAGAGTGATCATAGTGGAGGATGGAGGCTGAGCATATAGAATCCTCCACTATGCCATAAATCTCATGCTTAACCACAACCCAACAGTCTTTGAAAAATTCCATAATGAATCCATCTAGGCCTGGGGCCTTTCCAGTAGGCATCTTCTAGAACACTTGGTCAAATTCTTCCTTTGATATGGGTTTGCATAGGCTGACATTATGTTCCTCTGTGAACATCTTGGGGATGTGCCTAATTAGCCTCTGGATGGCAGTGGTCCTATCCTGGTTGGGTTCTTTGGCTATCCCCTGGAAGTGTTTGACTAATGTGTTTTCGATGTCCTAGTGGGACTCTTTTTCTATCCAATCTTGATCCTCAATCGTCAAGATTTTATTATGAGATATTCTTGCTATCATTTTTCCATGGAAGAACTTAGTATTCCTCTCCCCTTCCTTAAGCCACCTGATTTTGGATTTTTGTTGCCATAGGGTCTCTTCTTGCTTACATATTTCTTCCCAGTCCTAGATTAATTGGTTTTCTTCTTTTTTCCTTTCCTCTGTGTAGTCGTCTTATATGCATTGCTCCTACATCTCTCCCATTCTATCCTCGAGCCTTTTTTTCTCTTGGTCAATGTTCCCAAAAACTTCTTTGTTCGACTCCTTAAGTCTTTGTTTTATGTACTTGAGTTTCTTGTGTAGTTTGAACATCCTTGTCCCTTGATCCGGGAGTTCCTCCTGCCACCATGTTTTGATATTATCCTTGAAATTAGGGTGGTCGATCTAGAATCTCTCAAATATGAAGGGCTTGTTCTTTGGTGTTATCTAAAAATTTGCCTCCAATTGCATTGGTCAGTGGTATGATCACCCCCAAGGAAGGATATTGCAATCCAACGCTACACCCTGCATAATGATGGATTCTAAGACTAGGAATTTGTCTAGCCTCGTGGCCACTTGGTTCTGTGCTAGTCTTTTGTTATTCCAGGTAAACTAGTCATTGCTTGTCCAGATGTCCACTAGCTCCATTGTATCTATGAAGGCTGAGAATTCTCCTGCATCACTGTCCAATCTCTGGTTACCCCCTTTTTTCTCAACCAAAGTTGTAATAATGTTGAAATCCCCAGCCAAAATCCAATGAAGAATATTGGTCCACTCCTTTAGAGTTTCTAGATCTAGGAGCATTATTCTTTTTTCCTCCAACACATGCGGTCCATACACATTTGTGCAAAGGACCTCCTCTATGTTCCCTGTCATTTGGATTTTAACAGATAATGTGTGCCTCATGGATTCATCAGAGAGTAGGTTCACCGATTGTGGGTTCCACAGGGTGAGTATTCCTCCTGCCGTGTTTTGACTCTCTACAGAAAATAACTTGTACTTACTCTAGTATTTCTTACTGATTGTTTCCATTCTGTCCATATTGCATTTTGTTTCTTGTATGAAAAAAATATCAGGTTGTTCCTTCCTTAGTCTATTTCTAAGGATTCGTTGTTTTCTTGGGCTGTTCGGGCCTCTTATATTCCAAGTAATAACTTTCATTTAAACATGTGGGGGGGAGTTAGGAAAGAGATTTTCAATCTTACATGAGTTTATCAGCAGAGCGCCTAGTTCTTGTAGGGATACACTGTTTGATTTCCTCCCTTTCTTCCACCTTGCCTGCTTGGGTGAGTGTTGTGGATGTCCATCTCCGGTTTTAATACCCAGGTGTCCTATTTCTCCATGCATGTTCTTAGTTCCTCTGGTTTTTTCCTCCTCCCTACGAAGGAAAAGGTATTGAAGACGATCCAGTTGCTCCGTTGGAATATTGTCGACTCCCTGCCTTTTCCATTGTTCCAATATGTTTGAGAGGTCTATCCCTTCCCTTTCCACGATGTCTCTGAGGTCTGGGTCTTCTGTGCCTACCTCTCTTGGTGTCATTTCCGAATCTTCATCTACCTCCTGCATTGGAGTATTTTTGTATTCTCCTCGTCCTTCCATTGTGCTCACATTGCATCCCTGATCTCCTTTGTTGATTTGATTTTTTGTGGTCTCATGGGTTTCATGTTCATTTATGTCCCTTGCTTTTGTCCTTTTATTTTCCTCTTCTTCCCCCTGTTTGGGGTTTCCCCTTCCTTCTGCTCGATTCCTTGCTTCCAGGTTGCTCCTTGTGGGGGATTTATTTGTCTCTTATTTCCCCTGCCTTTGTAATTCAACCTCACAAATCCGTCCTCATCCTGCTTTTTGTTTAGAGGGAATTCACTTAGTATGTGTCCATGTTCATGACATCTTCTACATCAAAAAGGGATCTTCTCATAGTCTATACTTTGGATCCATTCTTCATCCCTGAATTCCAAACTTATGGCCTCCGAGAGAGCCCCCGAGACATCCATCTCTATAAAGATCCTCGCATAGGATGTATACCTCCCTTTTAATGTTGCTTTCGACGTCTTAACATATTTTCCAAGCTTATTCCCTATCACTTTGAAGGTGGATGGTCGCTTCGAAGGTGGACGATAGCTATTAATCTAATGGTAGGGAATAAATCCTAAGCTAGACTGGGACATTTTTAAAGTTCTCCTTCTCTGGGGAAAATTTTTCCTTCCACGACCACATGTACAGCCCCATTGAGGCATGGAAATACATCCCCCCTCAAATATTGTATCCTTGTTCTCTAAGTTCATGAAAAATGATGTGAAGAAACCTTTCGACCCCATGTGGAGGTCAACTTCTCCACTCGACTTCCATTGGTATTTTATCCAACTGCGTAGAGTCTTTTATGTGGGCCACAGACCCATAAACTTGCAGATTAGGGCATGCGTCTTCATCTGATCCCAGAAGAGTTGAGTTTAGGGATATTCCAGGATAACTTTTGGGATTAAAGTTGATTTTGGCTTACACGGATTATGCCCACCTACCCCACTAGGGTTATCCATTTCTGGCGCACTGTTCTGGGATTCCCTAGCCTCCTCCCCCACAGGGTCATTTTTTCCTTGGTTAACCTCTTGATTATTCTCAGTCCCTGATCTCGAGGTACCTGTCAGGGTTTCCTTAAATGCCATGCCATGTGGGCCTTTTCCTCTATCCACCACTACCTGCTTGTAGGAGGGAGTTCCGCTCCCTCCCCCTCTGCTCACCATGTTGGCCGCTGCTTGAACCATAACTGACGAACCCTAGCCTTGAAACCCTCGTCATAAAATGTCAGAGCTCATATTTCCATGGTTCCATACTTTTTAAATATAGTGGAAAATATCATTTTTAACACATTTTTTTACCTTTACTGCAATACATGGAAAATAATTGTAGTTAAATAACATTATTTTTAAATATTTAGCAAAAACATATAATTCATTTTTTTTTATAAATTAAAAATTAAAAAAAACTATGAAAACAAAAAAAATTGATATTAAAAAAATTATTTTAAAAACAAATTTATATAAAAAAAAAACCATTAAAGAAAAACGTAAAAAACTAAAGAGGAAAAAAAAACATAAAATTAAAAATATATATAAAAAGTAAGAGAAAATGAGAAAAAATTTAAAAAAAAAATTGTAAAAAAAAAAAAATTATGGCCAAAAAAACTTTAAAAGGTGAAAAAAAAACCAAATTAAAAAACCTAAAATAAAAAACTTTAATACAAAATTTTAAAAAAATTTAACATAAAAACTTTAAAAAACCTTAAAATTACAACCAAAAAAATTAAAATGTATGAAAAAAACTTAAAAAATAAAATTTAAATGTTCATAAAACTTAAAAAAAAAATTAAAATGTTTTTATAATTATGCCGAAGGCATATTTACTGATAGGTTTTGGCCAAAACCTGTCAACAGACAATACCTGTCAACCTAAACTACTGGTTTAGGCTCAACCTTATACCGATGAACCTTTCAGAACTGTCAACCTAAACCGTTGGTTGCAGTGTGTCATTTGTTCCTGCCAGATGTTCTTGTTCAGGATTTGTTCCCCACTGCCTCTGTTTCGCAAAAGCCCTTGGGAGATGGAAACCCCAATGCTGGAACTGTTGGGTGTAGTAGGACCTGGAACCGATAACCGCAGAATGTTCTTTACCCTTCAAATTCTGGCATCCCATCTCTATTCTGGTGGAACTGTTGCATGTCACCAACAAAATCCTGCAAGTCTGTAAATGAAGATCCGTCTTTGTTCACAGGCATTTTAGCATGCTTCCTCAGCTCCTGAGCTTTCCTTCTCATGGTTTTTCCTTTTTCCTCTGCCAGAAGCATGGTCACTGCCCTTCTCACTTCTTCTTCATCTGGCACATTGTTCAAACCTACACATATCCTTATGGACACCCCCAGGCGTTCTTCCAGAAGCTTCAAGTTATATGGCTATGCAAACATGGGCCAGGTGATCATGGGAATTCCCATGCTCACGCTCTCCAATGTAGATTTCCACCCTCATTGATTGAAGAATGCACTGATGGAAGGATGCGAGAGAATGAGGCGCCCACCCCCAATATAATTAGCCCTCTATATTGGATCCTCTCTTCGAATCCTTCTGGCAAACCCACTTCAGTCCTTTTGGCAAACCCAGTGCCCATTTTATTAGTAAGGCCAGGATTCCTTTGGTCGCGATCTTTCTTGAGAAGCCTGCGGAAAACACCTATGATATTTTTATTGAAGTAAATTCAAAGCAGAGGGGAAAGCTTAAGATCAAATTACATTTCTCTACTGTCCAAAGGGATCCCTCCCGGGGATCTGGGGTCCTGGCTTCCAACTACAATGGTGTCCCATTTACCTTCTTTCCACAAAGAAGAGGGTGTAAGATCAATTTTGAAGGGGCGATGAGATGCGCTCAGTCTACTCTGTGCGACACAGTTTGAAATACTGCGCACCAAATAGGCTACGTGACAAAGTTCTCAGGACCACTGCGCAATGCACAGACTACTCAGATTGTTGCACACTGTGAATACACACACTAAATAAAATTATTTATGAATGCGGAACAAAATGGTTCTATGCTTGGCATATAAACTTAGAAATAACACAGAAACTTATCAAAACACAAAACACTTGATATTAATGAACTTCAACGTAGTGCGCTTAGATTACAGAATATAATGATAAAATGAGCTTTGGCTCTAATACTTCTTCTGTCAACTCTTCAGCTGTTGTTGTTTCTTTCTACTTTCAACTGCTCCTCTTCAACATCTAGAATGCACCATCCTCCCTCTGTCTCTCTCTGTATCCACATATATTAACTAAGAGACTCAGACTCATATATACACAGGCTATGACTTCCTACAGAAGCTAAGACCGAAATATTAAACACTACCATAACTACAACTGACTCTTCAACCACTTAATTTAATTTGAGAATATAGAATTCGACTCCATTTATAGTTCTCTTGTTTGTCGACTAAATTTTGAGTAGACGTGCGACTTTGCACTTGTAGACTGTCAGACTGACATTTCAGCTACTGAAATATTTTGAATGACAGACAAATAGGCGGAGATGTGAAGATCTCACCGACTTGTAATTACAATTTCCAACACTCCCCCTTAATTATAAGTTGGTGGGATTACAAAAGAAATTTACATCAAAAATTTGAGTCTTCATTTTACTGTCATTCATATGTTACTGCACGGACTCCTAGACTACTGCGCAGATGTTGAAATGCATCTCTTTCTAAAGCCTTTGTAAAAATGTTTGCAATTTGTTCTTTTGACCTGTAAAATTCTAAGTACATGTCTCTGTTATTCACCAATTCTCTAATGAAATGATACCTTGTATCAATGTGCTTGGTTTTCTTGTGAAACACATGATTCTTTGATAACATGATGGATGAATTGTTGTCACAGAAAATTGTAGTTGGTTCCTTTTGTTCTTTCAATAAATATTTTAACATCCTTCTCATCCATACTGCTTGACAAGTTGCGCTTGTGGTTGCGACGTACTCTGCTTCTGCTAAAGAAAGTGTCACTATGGGTTGCTTCCTTGATGCTCGTGATACCATACCTGTTCCAAAATGAAATGTATACCCCGAGGTACTTTTTTTGTCATCAATATTGCCTCCACAATCACTGTTAGTGTATCCTATGAGTTTGAAATCTTCTGAAGTGGAGTACTTTATGCCAAAATATTTTGTTCCATTCACATATCTCAGAATTCTCTTTCCTGCTTTCCAATGTGATTCTTTTGGAGTTTCCATGAACCTTGAGATTAGGCTCACTCCATACATAATATCAGGTCTTCTCGTTTTTAGATACATAAGACTGCCTACCAGTCTTAAACAATGTGGAATCCACTTTGAACCCTTTATCTTCCTTGCTTAACTTCAATCCTGTTATGACAGGTGTTGGTGCTTATTTTGAGTTCACCATATTGAATCTCTTCAATATTTCTTGTGCGTACTTGCACTGTGAGATAAATATACTAGTTTTGGATTGGTGCACTTCTATTCCCATAAAATATCTCATAAGTCCCAAATTAGTCATTTCAAATTCATCCTTCATGACTGTCTTGAAATCTTCTATGCCAAAATTACCTATAAATATCAAATCATCCACATATAAACAAACAATTAAAACATTACCTTGCTGATTTGATTTTATGTACAAAGTTGGCTCATTTTCACTTCTCTGAAATCCATTCTGTGTGAGATAGGAATCTATGCGACTATACCAAGATCTCGGAGCTTGCTTTAATCCATACAGTGCTTTCTTTAATCTGTATACTTTGTCTTCTTGTCCTGGAACCTCATAACCTCGTGGTTGTTCCACATATACTTCTTCTTCTAAGTTTCCATTCGAGAATGTTGACTTTACATTCATCTGATAAACTAGCCATTTGTACTACGCGGCAATTGCTAACACTGTTATGACTATGTCCATGCGCACAACTGGCGCCAATGTTTCAATGTAATCAATTCCAAGTTGTTGTGTAAAGCCTATTGCAACTAATCTTGCCCTATACTTATGTACCTTTCATTCTGCATCTTGCTTGGTTTTATAAATCCACTTAACACTTATGACATCCTTATCATTAGTTACATTTACCAATTTCCATGTTTGATTACTCTCTATGCATCTGATTTATTCATCCATGGCTTGTGCCCATACATCCTCTTTGATAGCTTCTTCAAAAGTTAATGGATCATCTATTTGTTAAAACAGATCAAAAATTGAAAATGAATTTGCTGCGTCTTCATTATAGATGTTGCGCAGACTTCTTGTCTTTCTTGGTAATAGACTTGCTAATGTTGGATCTGGAGATGTTGAAGTACTCAGACTACTTGTAGGTGTTTGTTGCGCTCTGGGTGTAGACT
>ML811712.1:142197-153915 GCA_009831015.1 Picea engelmannii | reverse complement strand
TACTGCAATCCCCTTTTCAAAGGTGTATGTCTTCTTTTATACATATATGTCCTTGACAAACTAATTAAAGAGTAATTATTACAAACTACTTGAGAAACAAAGAATATCAAGTAGTTTTAAAACAAAGTATTGAACTTTAATTTTAAAACAAAGTAAGCATTGGAATATAGCTAATAGTATAGGAAAATTATATTTGGTCATTACATATTTAAATAACTCCATTTTAAATATATAACCAATTTGAAAAAAAGAGGTAATGGGATGGTTATGTGTTAGTTTTCATCATCTACAACAACCAATAGGATTTGTAGAAATGCCATGTTCTTTAACCATATTTCTTTAACCTCCATATATATGTACCAAAAGCAATGGCCTAAATCAATTTGAAGCACATAGACTTGTAGCAAGTGGATCTATAGCAGGTGGATTTGTAGCGACATCCAAACTAATTCATTATTCTAATAGAAATACAAAGTATGATATATTTTTCCTAGGTTTCAACAAGAAATCAAATGAAAAGTCATAAACTATGATGAAGGTTACCTTGAGCCTAAATCCTATTTTTAAACATCAAAACCATAAATAATAGGGTGTAAACGATAGGAAAAAAGGATGAATGTATAGGAAAAGGGACGCCCAAAGGATGGAAAACATACGGATTATAATCCCCCCTCAACCATAGTTGTTATACATCCTTGAGCAACCCTTTCATCTAGTCATAAGAATCAGAGGAGATAAAGTATGAATATTTCTAGTAAATATTTCTCCAATTGTAAGGGGAATGATCTTCTTCCTCATCACATAGTAACCAATTTTCTAGAATATTCTCCCAAAAGGCTTCTTCCTCCTACTATTCCCATGAATAACATTACTGATACTTTGGTGAGGGGCATAGAATAAGTGAAAAGTTAAATTTCAAGCCTATCTGTTGTGTCCAACACCTTTTTAAGAAATCCATGTATCTTTTAAACCTGTTTAGGATTATATTGAAAGTAGGATAGCACAAGGTTTATCTCTTTCTTTATTGAGTTAATAAAAAATCCCATCTCCTTTCACAAGCAAGTAAAAGTTTCAACTTCGTCTGAACTATTCGTCCTACACACTTAGATATGGTAGTCCTTTTAGTTCATTGAGGAAAATAATAAATGAGATTGCTTGAGTAAATTTCCATGCCTCAAAATTACCCTTACTGGAGAAAAATATTCTCTTGTCACCCATAAATAAAAATTTCATTCATCATACTCTATATGGAACAAGGCATTACTCCACTACATTTGATGAATCATGAGTGCGGTAAAATTCCTCAATTGCACATCCCCCACAAAAGGATTGGAGTTTATTTGATTTTTTGAGAGAAAATCATGTCGATATAACTCACACAATAAATTTTGATCCTCCTCACTCTAGTTAGAATATGATTTCAATAAGTTCTCAAGAGTCCAGAAATTGTAGGGCATACCTATAGCCAAGTACCTGATTTGAGAGAATATCCATTATTCTTTCAAAACACTGCATATATTGGTTAAGGACACTTGTTGGTTAAGGACACTTGTTGGTTAAGGACAATTGCAAGCAAGAACTACATGATCCATATGACATAACTATTGTTTTCCTTGTCTCAATTGTTGTACTCCAGTGGCCAACTCATCCCATTTCTCATGCATATTGTGGATAGTTTGGTGATGTTCCAACACCTTGGCCAAAGGATTCAACAACCTTCTTCTAGTTCATGACCTCAACCTCCAATTGAAGGACTTCCAAGGAATCTACCACATAAATTTCTATTAGAACCTTTCTTTCCACCTCTCTTTCTTTATATACCTTCTCATTATTTAGATGCCTTCTCCTCATGATCCTTAATTTAATTTCTAAGAGCCTTTGTAGACGGTTCTTCTTTCAGGGATTGATGTTCAAAGGTTTATGCGAGTACCCCTTCAATCTTGCATCTTTTTTCGAGCACTAGGGGGATTTTATTTTGTAGCATCCTTTATATTCGTCTCTTTTCACTTCTCATTGATAGGGCTCTTACCCACACCACAAATGCTATTATCGTCATTAATGACAATTTCAAGCGGAGCAAAAGGTGGTCATTCTACTTCACATTCTTCAATATCTTGGATCAAAATGTCTAAATTTATCTTGGCCCTAAGATTTCTTAGCTTTTCTTTGGCAATGGATAATTTCTGGTGCATCCCTACGTATTACTGATTTCCCCATGCCTTAAAAAAATGGCTAATTTCTGGTGTAAACCCTTATTCACCCTAAGTAATTTTCAATTAATTTTTGAAGGATGGGTTTCATGTGCCTTGCTAGATGAGTGCCTTCAACAATTTCTTCTATAGCAACAATTTGTTGTACTTCCTTTGAGGATTCTGCAACTCTGCATATTCTAACGCTTCATCTCCTTGATTATTGGGATCTTCTTCAGTAGACGATGATGGTTTCACCTCTTATGCGTTCATATCCTTTACTGGCATCTACAATTATCCTGAATAGATAACTGTAGTTGGAATTGCTGATAAATTTTTATTGGTACAAAGATGGGGATAAATTGAATATGGATAAAGTTGATAAAATATGATAGGAACTTATACTTAACATATTGATTGGATTATGATAAAAACGTGCAAACAAATGTGAGGGAGATAGAATTTATGCACACCTACTCGAGAGTATGAAAAGAGAGAATAAGAAGGCCAGTCGAAAAGACAACGAATAATAGTCGGGGTAAAAAATGGAGTACATAAAAGTTACAATGGTAATGGCGTTTGCTAAATGTTTTATTTTTTTGTTTTTTGGTCGGATTTGGTGGGACAAAATCGTTATTTTTTATTGTTTAAATTTTATTTTTGAATGCATAAATGGATTTAGTGTATTGAAAAAATTCTAACATATTTAGATTATACAAACTTAGCCACTCAAATCCAACCATTTCTCACCGGATTTCAGACAAAATCAAAAGAAAACAAAAAGTAAAACATTTAAAATACGCTTAATGACAATTGCGAACTCATTTTTTCATGCCAGACAGATTGCAAAGAATGGGAAGAAGGTTGGAAATGTCATCAAAAGTAAAGGATTGCAAAGAATGGGAAGAAGTTTGGAAATGGTCGACGACGAGGCCGAAGAGACAACAATTGTGTTTGAATGGATCAATGATTAATAAAATCAATGTGGAAGTGGAAGACGGATGGATCACGAGAGTGGGGAAAATTTGTCGATTACATTTGATATGTCGTGTCTATTTTAATCACTTGACTGTATGAGATGAAAATTTTAGCTTTGAATCCCGTGTCTCTTTAATAGAATTTCTGTTATGTCTTATCTCTATAGATTTCCACTATCTCAAAAAGTGGTACCATATAATTACAACATTTCTTCGAATTTGATATGTCGTGTCTATTTTAATCACTTGAATATAAAGCGTGTCAAAGTAAGACATGGCACACCATGGAAATTGAGTGAATGCGTTTTAAATTGTTTATATGAAATGTCAAAGTATGACATGGTGTACGGGTGATGTTTACTAATAGGTGTTTGTAGAGATGTACAATTTTTTCTTTCTAGTATTAATCTTAGTTGTACAAGGCAATATTTTTATTGGGCTATAGTTTGGTAAAGACAGATGCTTGATTTGATTGAGAATGAGGGTTTTAATCGTCAAGTGTTCGCCTCATGACATCAACTGTTGGCAGGGTGTGTAAATGGATGCTAGGTGGTTTTATTCTTGCTACTACAAGAGAATTGAATACTTCATGCTTCAATTTGGGAATCTATTAAACAACTCATATTCAAAGTTGAGAATAAAAGCATTGCTCCTATAAGGATAGATTGCATTGAGATTATGTGTTTGGAGTTATTTGTTCTATGCCCACCTTGCATAAGAGGACTATGCCTTGTCCTACCTATTCAACACATAGTACTTGATTATGATTTGACTTGGTTTAATCTTGGCCATCACCTGACATTGAGTTGAATTCATTGAGTTGTTCATCTAGTTGGCCATAGATCTACATGGCTTAAACCCTTCTCTAATTAGCACCTTAGTCATGGTGGTTGTGGAAATATGTGGTTGTAACCACATTTACATTACATAAGAGATAGGCTAATGTAGATATGGTCTTTGGTTTCAAATCAATCGACATGGTTTGGAGCTTGAGCTTGCTAGTATAGAGTGTTACAACAAAATCTAGCTCCCCTGTATGATGTAAAGTCCCAAGAATCAATGGGATAGTTTCTGCAACTCAAGAAGGCTCCCCATTGTCACTTTAGTATCTCTTCCTCTCTTGTTAGGTTAGATTTTCTCCCACTGAAGGGGGGTATCCCTAAATAATATTGCTAAGGCTATGGAGTGGGGGTCTTAGGTGTTATAAGAAGATTAAGCCTTAACATAATGTATTGTTATTGCAGTATATGAAATGGGATGAAAATGGAAATGTGAAAATGACTATATATGAAAATGAATGAAAAGAACAAGGAATGAAAATATATGAAAGGAAACCAATGCCTATAAATAATTTTCTAATGGAGTCTGTTATCCCTCGAGATGTTCTAGGTTGTTATTGAAATGATGTTGAGGCACCCCAAAGGCCAAGACTCAGGATGAATATTAAGGCCAAATTTGTAGTAAAACAATTGTGCAATATTTGGGAAGTTTTTCCCTCTTTCTCTCTCTTTCTTCTGAAATTATAGGACCTCAAACAATTCTCGGTTCAACTGACAAATGCTATCAACTATTAGAGGCATTTTTCCATGAGTGTTTCAAACAATCAATCTTGAAAGGAGGATGAAATGGTGAATCGGAGGAAAAACAAAATAAACATACAGGGCACTACTAAGAATGAATCTTGTAGCCTATGGAAAAGAATAACGTGCTCAACAATTAAGAATTCAACAGCTCTAACAGGTGTATATAGATCAATAAAGCATGTTTCAGATAGTTAATATCTCATACATATAAACACATGGAGGTACCCTCTATATATCATTCAAATGCACAAAGAAATGACAAGAACTAGTCATACATTCAGAGGACATCAACTCTATATCAGAACTAGACATCACACAGTAACACTGAATATGGTGAACAGTTTGTTGTATAAGATTTTATGTATTATATATGATACAAGAGAAGCAAGAGTGGAAGGAGATGCTTTACAAGAACAAAAATACTGTAAGGAAGAAATTACAGAATGAAACTAAACGCATGGGATGAATCTTTGTTTCCTGTTGCATTTATAAACTAATTGTGCGTAAGGTATCTGGTCAAACAACTAATGCAGAAGCATCTTTCCACCTCAGCATATGTGCCAACAAGCCAACACATAGGTGCACATTGGAGAAAGGGAGAGGCGCTGACCCTCCCAATTTTAAATTTGAAATGTGATCCTATACGGATTTATGTTGTAAGGTTGAGTAAATCCAAGCCATGCCTTTGTACAGATAGTGGATAGGGTCACCTTAATGGTTGGCTGTAAGTAGGTCTAGATATGAGTCAGATTTGGATCTTCATTCATTGTAATGAGCCGTAGGGATAAGGTGTCTTAACTGAGACAATGATGGCACTAAGGTGGTGGAGAGGATAAGCTCGAGGATCCCTCTTGTAAAAGAATAACTAGGAGAGGTAGAGTAGAGGAGACACCCAGTTGAGGTAGGAGATAGGAGTTGAGACTCCGTGGTAGTCCAGTCTCTATACACATTTGTAAACAGACATTCATCTTAATACAAAGAAAGCAGTTTTTCCTGCATATGATATCCATTTGTGTTATCTATGTTCTATGAATGATATTTGTGTGTGTTTATATATGTGATAGATGCTTGTGATAGTTTTCATCTGCAGGAGAACGTAGAAATCTCTATCTTTGTGTTACTGAGAAGTTATGGGTTCTTTAGGCTCGTGGAAGGAGTGCACACCAAAGTAGCGAAACTTTGTGAGCTAATGCAAGAAGTGTGTATTTGGACTTTGTTAAGATTTCAGAAGAGAACGTGCTAGGAGGGCACACCAGAATATTCACAGACTCAGAAGGAGCCTCAGGGTTACTGAATACTCTGTAGGAAAGACTATGTAGAGTAAGCACATCCAGAGTTATAGAAAACTTTGTAAACTCTGCCAGGAGGGAATTGAGTAGGTGCATAATATGCACTGGGTCAACACTTAGACAAGTGTTGAGAACATCTAAGGACTCAGAAAAGTGCAAGGTGAGTGCAGGAAGTGAACTTGTTTCAATTTTGAAAGCTCAAAAGGAGGAGTGACAACAACCGCTGGATCAGTTGCGAAGAGTACGTTTGGACCGTTAGATCAGAGTCAAGAATAGATGTGCAGCACACAGAGAGGGGGAACGAATCCCAGCCATTGGACCTGAGCGTGAAGGATCGACATTCGTCAGATCCAGGTAAAGTGCATAGACTCTAATCCCGTTAAGTGCACAGGAAAGAAGACTCGCCAAAGTCTCGAAGAGGTTAGGGACCGTCCATCATCCAGAGGGACAAGTGGCGAAAGATTTGAAACTTCAAAGAAGATGATATTGGATGTGCTTATGTGTGATTATGGTTGCAATTCTCTCTTTAGCACCAATCTATAAGATATAAGAGGAGGGGAGATGATTTAGATTGATCAACATTATAGTCGTGAGATGGCTTGTTTTATTCGAGGAAATTTCATTTTAGCCTCCTATGTCCATGCTTCGTTACTCTCCTTTTCTAGCCTAGGCTTGACCCTAAGGTTTAGAGAGAAACAAAGTTTAGAATGAACCTCCTGAGGAAGTTGATTCACCCCAAGAATGATAGCACTCTTTGTCTTGTTGGCACTTTCGGGATAGATGGATCATCCTTTTCTCTTGAGACGAGATGTTTTCTTTCCTTTTGTAACACATAAGCGTGGGATTTCAAGAGATACCATACTCCCCGATCTCTAAAATATTGTCGTGGCAAAGAGGATGCTTTCTATTCTTTGGGAATGTAATGATGTCATCCAAGTAGATAAGGATGATTATGTTAATTAATCCTTCAAGGGATATTATATCCATGGCATTCTATGGAACCTGCATTTGATATCCTTTTCAATCCCTCTCTCTTTATTTCAAAAGGTTGTGGAAGTTGTTTTGTGTTGGTATTCACCTATGACCTAAATCTGATTTTGAATATGGTGAAAACCAGATAAACCATCCAAAAGAATAGACAACATCCTCGAACCAACTGCTTTCTGTAGAAAAAGATCAATTGACAACATATGATAATGATATTTCAAGGAGGCTTGATTAATATTTATCAAATACACACATAAGTGTATCTGGCCATTCTCCTTTCGAATTCAAGTAGAATGCAGGGTTATATAATGATATTTTCCTCCAGCAACTTCATCAACTCCTTCCACGGTCTCGATCTTTGGATTGACCAGTGTTTTTTTCCTGCCTGAAGCACCTTATGTCGCTTGGGATCAATTCAATGGTGTGCTCCATGAAATCTCTTCTGAAGGTTTTCAACAATTCATAGTCCCACCAAGCAATGCGTAGTCATTGTATCTCGAGCAGAGTTATTTGAACTCCTCTATTTCTTAGTTCGTTAGCTCCTTTCCCATATTCATTTTTTTATAACCACCCTATATTTCGAAGATATGACTTGTAGACCTCCTTTCTCGGGCAGGATGGTCGCTTGGATGGAACATACTCTTTGAGGTTATCAATTCTTTTGGGATATGATTACCAGTTGATTACTTGCTCATCTGGAATATGGCTTTTGCTTAGATCAATGTGTTCTCCATTGATCAATAAATTTTCATCCTTTTCACGTCCACTGCTAAACTTTCCAGATTTCCACGTTATCAGGCACATATATAGGGCCTTAAGATAACTCTAACTTGTTTTTCTTATGTAGTTAGTAACCCTTCAGTGGGATAAAATTGAGCACCTTTACTGGCTAAGAATTCCAGCTGATTTTTATCTCTGTAGAGAGCTTGAATATGAAAGGAATAAAAATATTCCAGCAGATCCCAGACTCTATATAGGATTTCAGCCTTAAAATGCTTCGTGCTACACAATCATCTGACTTTCCTGACAAACAACTCAGACTCGCCATCAATTCTAATGTTTTTCACTCCCATTTCTCTACCTTTCGAAGCCCAAGGGAGGCATAAATACTCCCTCATATTCTACCATGTTGCATGTGTAATTGAAAGTCAATCTAAAGATTTCTTCACTTTGGGGATATTGATTAAGACCACTCCAACACCTGCCTCTCAAAAATCTAGCTGCATTGGGCAATGTCAAAGTACAAGGTCCATATTTGGTCAATGCTCTTATACACTCCTTTATTTAGCACCGACGTTTCATCGGTATCGTTGATTACCACATATTTTCCTTGTTTGACCTCCTGGTAAGGCGTCCAAAATTTATCATAGTTGTATGTAAGGTTTTCCAGCAACATCTAAATTGATTAATTTTATATCTCCTCCATTCCTGGTTCCAGAATTAGCTCAAGAGTTTTTTATTCAACGAAATACACCCTGCCTAGGAGGTTCTTAAAAAGTCTCAGTATGGTACGATGGGTTCGGCCTGTACATAAATAACTTCGTATTTATGAGGGCAGGAATAGTCCATAGAAATATATTGGTAAAAATATTCAAATTTCTAAGGACTTTATATAGTTTCTGTAATTTTTTGGCGATTTTTAACATAAAATAATTTTATTCTATGGAATTTGGGCGAATTGATTTTAGAAAAAATGGAAATGGATGAATCTCTTTTGGGAAAAATCATGGAAAATTAGCCCATTTGTAAATTTTAGCCCATAAAATCATCTATGTCACCTGACCTTTTTATTTTCTTCTTGATCCTATTTTTTCTTCACCTTTTCTGATGCAATCATATTCCCTTCGATGTTTATTGCATCCTCTTGCATTACTAGCAAGGTTGGGGATCTTCTTTCTCTCATAGTCATGGAAAAATCAACATCAAATTCCACAGTGTATGTCACTTTGGTTGTTGGTTTTGATGGATTTATATCTGCAAAGATGTTGTTATAGAGATTATTAAACCTCCTGTTAAAATAATCAACAATTTCATTGTCTCTTTTCTTGAGTGAGACAAATTCATTCAGGTAGTATATAGGATATCCCTTTTCTCACTCCATTGTCTCATAAAGGCGACTTCTAGAGCTGGAAAAATATCAATTGAAGCGACAAGCAGTTATCTTAACCATTTTCTAACACCTCCCCCCAAAGTTTGGAAAAATAGCCTCATGAATAAGTCATCGTGCTCTTCAAACTGGTCATCTGTAAAGTCTCAGAAAGCACTCATATTATCTTCAGCTAAATGAGTTTTATCCCCATCAAATTTGGCACGATATTTCAAGCAATTCTCAGGGAGGTCATGGGTAATTTGGGGTAGATTTAATGGGGGAAATCTGGAAGTGACCCAAGGATTTATAGGGGTGGGAGAGGAGGTTTATTTCCCCTAGGTATTCCTCCACCTAAGCCATCCATAAGGTTTTGCAGAATGATGTTATGGGATTTATGGGAAGAAAAAAATTCTTGATTAAATTATAGAGGAGACTATTGGAGTTCTATTAATGGTTCTGGAGGATATTTAACCAAAAAAAGTGAATCTTCAATAATATTAGTCAAATATATAAATTCAACATCTTGATGAACAACTGAAGGAGATATTTATAGATAAGGGTTACCTGAGAAAAAGGAGGTTTGACACTCTCTGATATTTCTCCAGGTCGCAAGCTTTTATAGATATGAATATATCGAAACTTGATTAGCATCAGGGTGGCTTCTGTTATGTCTTCTAGCAGAGGCCATATTGTCCTTATGTGGAGTCTTCGGGTGAAAGATTAACAACCAGGTGCATGAGGCCTGTTCACCCTCAAGTCTCAGAGCTTACAATGTCATATCCCCAGGGAATATTTCTTCAACTTACATCCCCGACAACGATGCCATTTCAGATGTTATCCCTCAATATGTTGTAGGTTTTTATTGGAACGATGTCGAGGCACCCGAGGGGCCAAGACTTGGGATGAATCTTAAGGCTAGATTTGCAGTAAAATAATTGTGCAATATTTGGGAAGTTTTTCCCTCTTTCTCTCTCTTTCTTCTAAAATTATAGGACCTCAAACAATTCTCAGTTCATTTGAAAAATGCTCTCAACTATCAGAGAAATTTTTCCATGAGTGTTTAATACAAGCAAGCTTGAAAGGATGAAGAAATGGTGAATCATAGGAAAAACAAAATAAACATACAAGGCACTGCTAAGAACGAATCATGTAGCATATGGAAAAGAATAGTGTGTTGAGCGATTAAGAATTTAGCAGCTCTAACACGTGTATACAAATCAATAAAACATGCTTCAAACAATTAACATCTTTGTACATCTAAACACATGGAGATTCCCTCTACATATCATTCAAATGCACAAAGAAATGACAAGAACTGGTCATACATTCATAGGAAATCATCTCTATATCATAACTAGACATCACACAGTAACATTGAATATGGTCAATAGTCTACTTTATGAGATTTTATGTATTAGATCTGATAAAAGAGAAGAAAGAGTGGAAGGAGATGCTTTACAAAAAAACAAATACTATAAGGAAGGAACTACAGAATGAAATTTAAACGCAGGGGATGAATCTTTGTTGTTTGTTGCATTTATCAATTGATTGTGCTCAAGGTACATGGTCAAACAACTCTGGTTGTAAGAAACTCTTCAATTCCCCAAAGTGTCGACCTTGATAATGGGAGGATTCTTTTCTTTTTATCCTTCTCGTTCATTCCCTAAAACCTTTTCTTGAAACTACTTCCCGCTTCTTGAAATTGTTTTCCAGCTTCTTGATTCTTGAGCAGTTTTCCTCCTGGTAAAATCTGGTTTACCTTCACCTGGGTGAAATTATTTTATAGAGAGAGATCGCGAGGTAGATGGAAACTTTCCAGCCAATGTATACATCACACTTGGATCCTGAAGAGATCTTTGTAATCATTTCTTATGCAAAAATTCAAAAATACACTACAGATATTGCGTGACTCAATCATCGCCAAATCAAAACTTGGTGAACAATCTCAGCCTTTGATCGCAGGTATCCCATCAAAGCAATCAAGGACTGGAAAGGCATAAAACTCAGCAACCATTGGATCTACTCAGTCAAAATTGGATCGTTAATTAGAGTCACGCCCATTGGAGCGATTTGGGTCTATGATTCAAACAAGACTCCAACAAGGGAGCTCCAAAATTACATTTCGACCGTCAATATGGAGTTGTATAGGGAGGTTTGAAAGTAGATATGGAATGCTAATATGTGACCGAGATAAAACGTGAGCCATTGATTTTCCTTGACCAATCTTGGAGTCACTTAAGTATTGACGACACCATCATTGTCGTCAGCTGGGTCCCATAGACATGTGGAGGATTTTCATTTGTTCACATGGACACTGATGTAGCAGAGGGATTTGACATAAGCCACTCAACTTTAATGCACTTCCCTATATATTTGGAGAATTTTACTTGTTGACATGGCAGCCCCTAGTTATCCTTGATAGTTCTATGCTAGCAGGCTGACATGACACCTCATCAGGAACACTTGGGATCAGATATCAGATTTGGACCTTCAATCGAGGGGGAGTGCTTTATTGAATTTGGGTGGTTGATTGAAGGTACTCCATCAAAATGATCAAGGTGTGGCTTCAAATGTGACTCAGAAGAGGGGACTCCAAAGGGATTT